>JABUQX010040591.1:0-67500 GCA_015478945.1 Trachelipus rathkii
CCTATAGATATATTCTGTGGTGAATGTCGTATGGTTTTTTTGATCCATATTACGTTTATCATATAATTTTATGATTGGTATGGTATATATTGTATATTATTCTATATTATGGGGCTAGTGTAGTATTATAGTATTTTATATATATTATTAAATTTATAATTAATATAATTTTATATTATTATTTATATATTATTTATACTATATTATTATATATATATATATATATTTATATATTATTTTTATATTATCTATTTTATTATATATTATATTTTATTATTTATTTATTATATTATTTATTATATATATAATATATATATATATAATATTATAATAATTAATTTATTATATATTAATAATGTACTCTTATTATAATTATTTAGTAACGGATTAGTTACTCGTTTTCGTTTTTTAATCATTTGTGTTTTGCGGCGACCGAGTAAGTTAGAGGAAATGCTTACACGTTTAGCAACTGTTTAACTTTGCGGGTGCAAAATCAACGGGGCAGCGAAGGCTTACTGAGTTTTGATTTTTGATTTACATTAACAATTATTGGAATTTATCCATTATTAAGTGGGACATTTATTTTGGAAATAATATAACTAAATTAATAAAATAAATAACTTATGATTTATTAAATTACAATTTTAATTAATATTCGATAAAAATCAACTATTTGTGATGGAGTTTTATTTTGATTTTGAAAGAAATTAGATTTAAGCTTTAGATTTTTTTATATGAATGAAACATTTTCATCAGTTCATAAAGCGCACTTGACTACGTAAGGTAATTGTAAAATACATTTATTTGATTTCTTTACGAATAATATTCAAATAGGATAAGGATAGAAATATATATTGATGAATAGCGCGACGATACAAATATGGGTGCGCCAATCTGAGTATGTTTAAGAGCAGATTTATGTCTAGACATAAGTTCGCTTGGATTCACATTGGTTATAAAGATAAAATGGAGAAAATTATATAAAAAAAGAAAAAAAACAAAAGATAATCCTCTCTGCGTCCTCGCTTATTCATGCCGACCATTTGTTTTGTTTTGATTCATTGTATTCTGTTTCATTAAGATACGTTACGTAAATTTCTGCGTCATATTGTTTACGTTAGATATAACAACCTTGCAGTATAGTTGGGTAGAATTTTACTTATCGTTGTGAAGTTCATTTGACTTACTTAAGTTGTGGTGCTAGAGGTTTTTGCACTAAAACACGAACTTTAACCTATAGCTTTCTTTGCCGGTCTTCGAATACATTACTAAATTGCACAATTAAATAAAAATTCGCTCTAAATAACATTTAAGTTATTGTGTGTTGCTAATTAGGTTTGATACTCTCAATACGCATAAAAATTGTATAAGATATTTTTGATCATTATTCAATATATATATTTTAATTGTATACTATATATTAATTATATTTTTATTTTATTTTTAATGAAAGAGGATCAACCCACTTCAGAATCTTATGAATGAGGAGAGTAGGTAGAGTAGGTTAGTAGAGAAAGAGAGAGAAGATAGAGAGAGAGTATGATAGAGAGGGAGAGTAAGAGAGAGAGTAGAGATAATAGTAGAGAGATAGAGAGAGAGACGAGAGAGAGAGGAGAGATGAGAGATGAGTAGATGAAGAGAGAGAAGAGAGAGTAAGAGAGAGGACCATGGCGAGGAGGTGGTGGAGTTAGTTGAGTTTCATTTCTGTGAATCCTTTGTTGTAGCATTGGGCTATATTATATTAATTAATTATTTATTATATTATTATATATATTTTTATATATATTATAATTATAATATATATATTTTTTATATTTTATATAATATATATTTATTATATTTTTTATCTTATTTATATATATTATTATATTCTATATTTATATATTTTTTTTTTATTTTATATATTATGTTGATTGATTATTAACTATTAGTTTTATTATTTATATATATTATTTTAATATATTTTTTTTTGTGTTGTATGTGTGTTGTGTGTTTGTTGTTGGATGTGTGATGTTATGTTTTATGTGGTTGAGTGGTTGTTAGTTGTGTGTTGGTGTGTGTGGTTTGTATGTGTAATGAAGGTTAGTTTTTATATATTTTTTTATATGTTCTGAGTTGTTAATTATTGTAATTAGTAGTGGTATTATCTATTTTGGTATAGTTATCTTTATTTATTGGTGAGTATGGCTGTGAGTATCATTATCTGTAGTGTCTTTTATTATGTATTGTAGTTGATTATGGTTTGAGTTTATTGTATATTTGTTATTGTTTTCTTTATATATCTTTATTTGTCACATAATTGAGGATAGATAGTATTAGCGACTCAGCGGTTCACTAGATGTATATGGTTGGGCAGTTTTTTATCGCCGGCGTGCTGAGCTTTTAGGGTCGGATGTGTTGAGTGCTCTTTTGTTTGGGCGGGTTTCTTTGTTCTTGAGGAGGGTGAATTCTGTGAATACAGTGGTCTACGAGTGCATATCCTGTTAGCTATCCACTTTGTTTTTTTACTAGGTAATCTTTACTTTGCTGATTATGGATATTTGTGATTGTTTTTGCGGCGTACGAATTAGGGAATCAGCTCTTTAGGGCTGGAAAGGTTTTAAATATATTAATTGTTCAATATTCAAGTGTGGTGAGCGATTGTCTTCGATTTTTTTGAGGAAAAATCCATTGATGGGTTTTGATTTTTTTGGAAGGTTGGTTTTTGGGATTTGGTTTTTGGGGATTTCTTTTTAGTTCAAGAGTTCTTGTGACGGGTGTCAGGCTGATGTTGGGTTGAATATAGGTTTGTATAAACAAACCTTTTTTGTTTTTTGTGCTGAATGGTTTTCGATTGGAGGGCATGATAGTGGTTTGTATGTTATTTGTACAGTGAATTTAGTATTGGAATCTTATTTTTAAATTTCACAGAATCTTAAAAATCAAGGGGCCATGATTTATTGAGTAGCTTGTAATCTAACATGATTTGAGTTGTTGTTGGCGGGTTATATAGGTTGCTCTATTATTGGTTTTGGGTTGTTTTGAAAATTTGATAAGATATATTGAGGATCAATCTATTGGCCGGATATGGTTACTGGCATTATATTAGGATATATCTGTCGCGTATTGTTGGGTATTTGTGAGTATCAAGTAATTTCGGTGTGTAGGTATACCATTGGTTTCTAATATGGTGATATAAGGGGTCGGGTATTTAATTACATCTTTGGTTGTTATGATTATGTTGTATATAGATGATTGAGATTTTATCAATATAAATGAATATTTTTTTATTTCGAGGTGGAAGTTTATAATGATATTGGGATACTATGTTTAGCCTATGAACGTATGGTAATGCATGTTAATTTTATCAAATTAGTTTTATAATACTAATTGTTATTAATATCTATTAAATTTTGTCCAATAATGTCACAATATTGCGGTTATAAAAAAATAATCTTTGGTAATATATATACTAACAAGTTGTTGACAATAGTGTAGAAAGTTGGAGCAGAGTAGCGTTGCTATAATACTTCTGAGCTTATGTACTATTTTTTGTTTGGGACTTTAATGGTTTTTTAATTATTTTATTTCTTTCTTTATGGTGAGGTACGTTATTAATGCATTCGCAGGCTTTAAGATATTACAAAGATAAATTAATATACATATATTTATTTTTTTTACTTTAATTAATAGAAACAAAGCAAGCATGTAAATACTTAAAGGTTTAATTAGTGAATGATTGATTACCAAAAAAATCAGTCTATAGAAACACTACAGTTGAGTCTTATATCAATTGATTTTTTCCGGTGGTCATTCCCTGTTGGTTTCAATTATACGATCTAAAACTATTATTGATTTCTACTATACAGCTGGCTGTATTTTTCTCTATTATATAGTGGTGTCTATTAAATAATATAGGAATTAAAGAGTGTATGTGCTTCTTTTCGAGTCTTAAATTTTTGTCGCTTTTTGTCTTGGCGGTAATTGGTATTTGTGTGTCATGTACATTTCGGCGTTTTTTATAATGGTTACTGGAAGTGATTTTCAACAAGTATTGGTATGTGCTGATTTTCAAACGTAATTAGAATAGTTTATTATGCTTTTTTAGGGCTGTTCTTTATAGTTAATATTTGAACATTCATCTGGAGTGGTGCCGTTTTGAGATAAGCTTGCTTTTTTTCTCTGTTTTGAAATCTTATCCTTGTTATACTCACATCAATATTTACTTTATCCTGAATGGTTACGGCCACTGATTACACTTGTAAAATACCACAAGATCTGTTTACCTTTCATTAATTACCCTTCTTGCTGGGTTTTCAAGTTTCAGGGATCCGCAGTAAACAATGGGTTCCGCAATTGTGCACTTCATTTGGGATTGTATTTTGTTGATATATTTATTTTTCTTTGCCTCTTTAATGTTTTCCATGTTTAGATTTTCTGTCTGCAGAGTATGTTAACCGGTGGATCCAATCTTTCTGATATGTGTATATTATAACGCGCTTTTGAAGAGGTGAAACTAAAAATCAATTCTCTCATCCTGCGCGTTTTCATACAAAGTTTGCGACTGCGTCAGCTTCACCTCACTACAAGGCGCTAGAGAATCTCTGAGATAATAAAAACGTGCCTCACTCCTCGTTGACCTTCACGGGCCTGATGTGGGTCCTTACGTTTCGTTCTTTTACTCGTTTATCTACGTTTTCTTCATTAGTCATTTCTTTCTTTTCTTCTCTATTGTGTATTTTTTTTTTCCGTTTTTCTTCTACTCCTTACCCCCGTTGTTGTGGCCCCCTATCGGTTATCCATTTTTTTTTCGCCGCTTTGGTGGTGGCCATGGCCCCTGCCTCCGTCCTATATCTTGTCTCTCTACTTTGCATTGCAACTTAAAGTTTCGAATTAATGACATCTTTAATATATATATCTGGTGCATTCACAATTCTTTGTTTGCGACTCCGAAGTTTGATAAGACAGTAATGATTTGTATAGGACGCACTTCATTGTTCTCACAGTGTTCGAAAATCTGTAAGTTATGGCCTTTAGTACTTTATGTCGTTATAATCTGGCACCCTGTCCTATTATTATTGACACCTTTTAGTGCATATTTTATTATTTTGGTTACGTACTTTTTTAGAAAACTTTGGCTCTTTTTAATGTTTTCCGGCGCTTTTTTCCACAGGTGCACCTCCGACCCTCTTTTTGCACTTGAAACGTTAAGGTCTTCTATTGTTGACTGCATTTTTTTTTGCTCACAGTGCGAGGCACGTGCACATTATAACGCGAACTCGCTTTCAAGGTTGGCGTTCTCATCTACATCGCGGTTTCTGTTTTTTTTCTTCTATTAATCGATTTCTTAGACAGTTTTTTTTTTTCCGGAAGGTGAAATATTCTAGGTATAAGTTTAGAGCTGCAGGTAAGTGATATTACAATTTACTCAGCTCATTTTGACTTTTGCGAGGAATTTTTTTTCTATAACTTTATTATTTTCTTGTTATATATTTTTTTTTTAGATCTACTTAAAAGAGTCAACTAGTATATATCTGTTTCTAATGGTTTGGTGAGCTGGACGGTTTTTGAGAGGTGGGTGCATACACAGCAGATATTTCGCCCTAACCCCAATTTTATTAATTTTCTAAAAATTGATATTTAAAAATATGGGTTTATGAAGAGCATCTCTTCAAAAGTTTTTTTTTGATTGGGTTTTTGTTTCTTTGAATAGTTGGTTTTTTTAAGAGAGTGAGTCAATATGTCTTACCATGGAACAACTTTACGAGCTATCTCAATTACCTGATCTTTTGCATTTGAAAAATATATTCGGAAATATATATTATACTTTAATTATATATATCGTTTGACATTCTCTGTTTAATTTTATATAATGGGTTGGCTTTATTTGGGATATGTGGTTTCCAGACTTGTCGTAAAATCTGGTTCAAACAATCGTTGTTTGGCTTATCTCTACTTTGTCCTTTTTGTCTCATCATTCACCTAAAACTTTTCACACTCCTTCTACTCGTCAAACATTTTCCTCGTAGTAGATGTAGGTTTTCAAGTCCCATTCCTGCCCCGGGAGGGGTTCCCGTACTGGATGTTGCTCCATACTTGGAATTGGCCTGTTAGTAGTTACGAAAAAATAAATTGGTCGTAAAGGACTTGGAAGATGACGGTAGTCCGATGAGTTGAAACGGAGCTGTAGATGACTTTATCATTATGTGCCGGGTGGACTGATTAATGACGGAGCCTCGGATTCGTAAATGTAAGAGTGTTGAATCTTTGACTTACAATACACATAATAAGTCAAATGGGATGGTGTTCTTCAATTTAGTCTTTTTCTTGTTATTACCAGAAATTGAGGGTTTCAGAAGCTTCTTTTCTGAATGGTTTAGTAGTGGAGTTTGCCTCTATATAGTCAATAGACAACTAAGATGTAAGTAGTCAGATTGGAATGCATTACGATAAGAAAGGTTATGAAGGAGGAATAGAGGAAGTTTAGAATACTGAGGAAGTTAGCCCATTTATTATGTTTGGAGGAATGCATGCTTCGATGACTCAAAATGAAAATCTGGTTATATAGACATGTGTTGTTCGTGATGCTAATGTATTGTTTAGCAAACTATGATCTTAATAATACATATAGTGATCTGTATATTATTTATATAGTTTAATTCTGTAGATCCTGTAGTTAAATCTCGAATTTTAATAGTTTTCAAGTTCATACGAGGGGCCTGTGCTTGTGCTATGTTTTGTCCTGTTTGCCTTTGTGCCTGTGCCCTGTTGCCTTTTGTAGTCTTCTGATTGCCACGGTCCCTTGGTGCTCTTTGTTTACAACTAAAATTTATTTTATTCTATTGACACAATTTTTCTTTTTTTAATTATAATGGCTATGTATAACGAGTTGTTGTTCTGTTTTACCATATAATTCTTTTCTTAATACATTGCCTAATTTAGCCTTTCCTTACCTTTATATTCATTCCAATGTTCTTAACGTAAAACAGACTTAATCTTGGATTGTACATTTACTATTTTTAATTTGCAACATTAATTTCGTTGTGCTTTGCTTTAGTCTCTTCTTTTTCTTTTTCTCTTTCTACCCTATCCACACATTTTTTTTATTTCTATTTATGTTTTTCTTTTTTTATTGTTCAGTTTTTTTACCGATAACGGTACTGCATACCGGTAGGTACCGATACTCATGGGTATAGATTTCAACTATTTTGGTTCTGATTCTTCCTTCTGTAACTACACATTATATTTTTTTTTCTTTCTTTCCCTTAAATCTTCTTCGTTGATAATATAAGTAGCACGCCAAAGAGCTTGCTTACATGACCGGGTTCTAATATCTTGTTTGCGTACTATTGTGTAATCCTTTAAAGGATGAAATACTAAGTGTGAAAGGATAAGAAAGTTTTAAAGATAACTTTTCCGTTTTAACATTTATTATCTTTATCCATACATACATATTTAATTTATCTTTTTTTTGGCGTTTGCTGGCCATAGTGCGTAGTTGTCATAACGGTATCTGTTTATGTGTACACGAAACATTTTCAAGGTCAGCATTTAAGATCATATATAGCACAACGGAGCCCTTCATTCTAGTGATTTATTAATGAATTGAACGTCAAACTTGCATCTAACTGTAGGTGAATCGTTGCTTGGCTTAACCATTTTATAATTTTAACGCTATAATTATTTAACAATTCTCATTTTCATTTTGTTTTATTCTTATCTATTTTATTTTTTTTCTTTTGCATGGCAGACCTGATTGTGTTATTGTTGGTTTGTTGTTTAATTTTATTATTCATGTTTTTATTTTTTATATTATTTTGTTTGTTTATAAGTTTTTTATTTATATTTATTATGTTTATATTTTTTATCTTTATGGTTTTGTTTTTGTATCGTATTTATTTATATTGTTTGCGAATTTTTCAAACAATAATTTTTACTAAAACGGACAATTAATTTTACAATTTATTGGCGTATTTTTCTATCGTCTTTTGACGCGTTTGTCACATTTGCATTGGCAACGATTTGGTGTGCGTTTAATGTTTTTTAATTATTTTTACAGGTAAAGATTTTCTTTTCATAGTTTTTAATTTTTTATCCTTTTATAGTTATAATGATTTATCGTTTAGGGTTTCATTTGTTTAATATTAGTGTGTTAATTATGTTTATCATTTGTAAATTATTTTTATCTTTTTTTAGAATTGTTTATTTCAACTGTTATTATTTAATTAATTTTATTTATAAATTTTATTATTTGAAAGAATCATTATCGCATTTCACTAGTTTTTGTAATGAGAGTTAACAATTATATTTTTGTATTTAAACTTTTTTATTAATACATTAATGGTATTTTGACTAAACAATTTTATTATTAGGAAATTTCGGGGCTGTGAAATTGATTTCAAGATAATTAAATTCATGTATACATTATCAGTTATTGGAATCTTTTTTATTTCCACTCAGAGCAACTTTAACCTGTCTGAAGGATTATTAGATCTAAGATATTTTCATATTAATCCTGTCTGTTTTGTGGGCGAGATTATATTTTCATTTATTTTGTTTTTTTAATGTTTGCTTTTTCATTCCTCTTATTCGTTTTCAGGTTTCGATTCCATGTGTTCGATTCTGGTATGAAAATTCATAGCTATTCAGATTGCATAGTTTATTGGCTATTTAAATCATAACTATAAAATAAGCTTGTTTTGTATAATATTGCATAAGAAAGTTCGTTAGTGTAAATGAAACATGACATAAAATTTATTTGGGTAAACATTTGGGAGGGAATTTTGTCATTGCTATTTGGTTATTCTTTTTGATTTGTTTCAGATATATTGATCACAAAGGAGGTCAATTATATCTTAATAGATCATAAGTTTATAAGTATGATGACGTAAACCATTCATAATCCTATATTTCTATTAATTCTGTGTTGGATTACTGATGGTTTATGTGTGATGTTAAATTGTCATATTTTAAGTATGGTACTATTTTTAGCATAAAAACATAACATAAATAATAAAGTTGTATTTGTTAAAAACAAACTATATTTATATTAATTAAACCATTCGCTTTTGACTATACAAAGAACTTATCTTTTTTATGTTTATAACTCAAAATATTATAGAATTGCCTAACAAATGTTATATTTTAACATATTGTCATAGTATCATATCTGAGATCACACACACCTAGCTGGTTTAATTATTAACTGCCTCTTCTACTTAATTAATCATCTCTGTCATTCTATCTTTCTTCATATAGCAGGCTTTTATTGGTAAATAAATAGGGTAATATAATATATATTAACTTAATTACATTTTATTATTCAAGATCTCATCACGAATGGAAGATATTAAACACATATAAGTTGGATAGACTTTAAATTGTATCCTAACTTTTACTTTTATAATCCATAGGGATATCTGTACGAATATAGAGGATATTTAAAAATGATTTACACTTTTCAGAACATTCTACTGATTCTAGAATTATTCTGGATGCTGTTATGATGAAAGCACCACCATGGATGGAGTAGGAATGGTGTAGCACAGACCGCCTATGTTACTTCCGTGTAAGTCGGCAATAGGATTCTGGGACTCGTCTAAACGATATGCCGTTTTATGAAGCAGTTCGTCGTCTACATCATCATCATCATCATCATCATCATCATCATCATCATCATCATCATCATCATCATCATCATCATCATCATCATCATCATCATGCATAAATCATCTTAATCATCATCTATCTATTCATCTATTTGTATTATCAAATCATTGACTTCACATGTAACATTCATGGCTTCTGATATCCAATTATATAACGAATGTCGTTTACATGACCTACATCATTTTCCAAACAGCGATCACTAACTTCAGCAGCTTCTCGAAATTAACAGTATCTTTTGTATCTTTATTGATTGTGAGACCTATGGCCTTTACAATATATTTTATATTTCTTTCTGGTGTTCTTATTCTAGCAGCATAAGACTTTGGTCCAATACACACAAAAGAATCACCATACGTCCCATGACCATAATCTGCTATTTCATCAGTTAGTTTACCTAAAAAATTTCCTGTTTCAGGTACTTCATAATTTTCTCAAGCGACCTAGACGCAGGAGTCTGTGTCGCAGTACAATGCCCTTTGCTTGACTTTATTAAGTAATTCATATAATTTTATACGAGCATAAGGAGTCGTAAACGATGCGATAGGAATTTTTGTTGCTGTTAATGAACGTTCGGCTAATGCATTTTTTTTACAGCGGTTACCACATATTTGTTACCTATTGCAATAACGGTAGGGTTATCAGTATCACACTGGTTGATATCCCCCATACTTATTTATTGCTAGTACATACTCTATCTTCTAGTGTAGGTGTATTTTTTGTAAATGTTCCCAAAGAGAATTGAGGCATAAAATTTTATTTATTTTAAAATATTTTATAAAACATCCCAGGGTTCTTCTTGATATTGTTAGTATCCTGTTACCCTCCTTTTCATTGAAAAGATGAGCAAACTCTTTAAGTTTTTCTTCGAAATCAGGATCATCTTCGTGAATATTATTGGGTGGTCCTGATGCCTCTTTACTTTTAAGATGTTGACATACCCTTCAAATAAAAACTCCTTCTCTTTGAACTGCCAAACTTCAAATATTTTGAGTATTTCGTATCCCATGTCTATTGCCAATTGAATTTCAGGTGTTGTGTAGGCACTGTCAATAGATCGTTCATGTTATTCATGAATACACTTCTCACAATTTTCCTCAACACATTTTACACAATAGAAACACTAGTTTATTTTTGATCGTTCAGCAAGGACAAGTATGCACAAATCTTGTGGAGGTGGTAGGTATTTTTGTATTGTGGTAGCAACACACCTGAAAGGGTAGGGCGTTGTCGAGGGTTGATGTTCTGTTTCTTGAGAGAGGTGATTCTTGTTCTGCTACTTTATTCAACGGTTTTTGTAGGTCTGACGAAGTTTATGCGTGGGGGTCGCAAGATACTTTTTCGTTTTTCCGTGTTTAAGTACTAAGGATAGATATGATGAATAGTCCTAGATACATTTGACCATTCGTTCTTGTAGTGTGTTGTGGAGTTCGGGTATTTTTTGATTCGGTAAATGTATTGCTGCAGTCACGGTGCGCATCCTATTTTGCACGAATTAGTTCTCATATATTATTGTATTTATTATTATACATCACTTACTAATGTGTTGTTTTTGAATGTAGTCGAGAATTCGTCTATTTTTCTTCAATATTTTGGGTCTTATCTTCATTTCTTGATGATCTTTCTTTCCTTGCAACGTTTTAAGCACAGGTTTAATCTTATATCTCTTAGCAACATTAAGTGGCCGGGAGTTTCTTTTATTCCTTGATTCTTCTTGTTGCTTCATTGCTTGGAGCTTTATAAGTGGTCCGCTTCGCGTACCTTTGTGTGTTAAGTATTCCTTTATTCTTTATTACAAGCGTCTTTATTTTTTTCATGTCGATTGGGGTCAGCATATTGTTTAGATGCAGAAACGGTTTCGACTCGTTTATCGATAGTCTGATTATCTCCTTTCGAGTAGAGGGCCATTGCTCTTAATTTGAACCTCTTTCTCGCCTGATTTCGCATCTATCGGAGTGTTCTGTGCCGTTTATGTTTATTTTTACCTGTGGGTGTTAACTTTTCATGATACAGGGGCATGCCCGTCAGAAATTGCTTTATATTATGGGGCTGGCGTTTTGATATTTGGCTTTTCGTGCTCTTACCTTTCTGATGTGTGAACTTTTTGTTCTGTACGGCCATATAAGTATACATTTTTTTAAATATAGAGTTATGCATGAAGATGCGATGTGTGGGTGATGAGGGCAATGTCTAGCGATATTCGATTTACTTTGAGTTTAACTTAACAACATCACTGTGGTTTGATTATCTATGTCCGACCTGCTTTGAACTTCGCTAAGCCACATCACTAGGTTTGATTCTTTGAGGGGACGTGCACCAAATTAGAATTAATTTACACTTAATACCAGGTAAATTAATCGAAAGGTAAAAAAAAAAAGTTAACTTTCATTTTAATTTTATTTATAATAGAAAGATAAAAGAGGAAATAGCAAGACAAAGATGAAGATTAGAATATGAACGAATGATGACCGTGTCTTCATCATTTTAGGAAAGTGAGCTAACTCAGCTTGTTCAAACTAAAACCGAGGAAGACTGCTTAATAAAAGAAAACATGAGTATTATGGAAAAGGTAAATCAAAACTTAAAGTGGTAAAAATACCAATAACGCCTATGAATAAAAATGCTTTGAAATAAATTTATTACCTCTTTTTATTGGGTTACTGCTGATAGATTTTGAAATTGAGTGGGTTAGCAAAGAGGCATTCATGAACTAGGATCGAATCTGTCGGATAAATGGATAAAAATATACAGAAGATTCATTGTTCTTTTCAAAAGTTATATAAAAAGTCTATAAATTGATTTACATGTCCCTTTTCCTTATTCATTTTAAATGCTGCTGTTCGAAAAGGACCACAATGTAAAGATATATTTTTCCCTTCTTTATTGGTACACGTTACATTATTATATCATTTCTTTGACTAGCCAGCAAGTAAGTTTTGGGGATTCTAAGTGTCACTTTTAATTTCGTTTTTCAGTTCTTTTTGGAGTATAAGATGCTGTATATTTTCTTTGTAAGACTTTCCTCTATAATCGATAGGAACCATGTATAAACCTCTGACTAGTAACTTTCTAATTCTTATTAACATCTTATCTTATTCTTATCTTTTTTATATTGCAGAAGTGGAGAATCACAGTTACATCAAAATAGCGATAATATTTTTTCTGTTCGAACTTTAAGCAAACCATAATAAAATGTTTTCCCTGCGGATTATGCCAAATTTGGAAATATTGATAGGTTTAGTAATAAAAAAATGAGATTTTCATATTGTTATAGTGCGAAATATAATTATGTATCTCAGCACTGTTTACTGTCTTTAAGCAGTTCGTCAATCAATAAATCGTCACAGGATTAGCCGGGCGTTACGTTGCTAATATTATCGGGGCTTATTGTCTTGTATGTGACATGGTTTTCGTTGTAAAACATTATATTTATGAATATACGGGTAATGGATAATTTTCTTAAATTAAATAAGTGTTTTATGTGTTAGAAATAAGTGGATTGCTTAACGAGTTTACGCTTATAAGAGAATTTGAAAAGAGGCGGGTTAGTTTTGTCTAGGAGTATAACGAAATAATCATTTGGCAATAGTTTTAGAAACCTGGTCATGTAAACAGAATCAGGTGAGAATCAGGTGACGATAATTTAGATGTGCCTAGAGAATTAAGAAATTTAGTTGCGTCAGGTAAGACAAAGTACGTGTGGGTAGTGTGTGTGTGTGTGTGTAGAGAGAGAGAGAAAGGTAGAAGAGGGAGAAGAGAGAGAGAGGGGAGAGAAGAGAGGGAGTGAGAGAGATGATCGAGAGATTGAGAGTAGTTAGAGATGAGATGAGTATTAGCATGTATGAGAGGAGAGTTAGAGTTTATTGTAGTAGATTGATGAGCAGCGAAGAGGAGAGAGTGAGTAGAAGAGTTAGCATGAGGAGAGATGAGGGATGGAGTATGTAGTAGAGAATTTTTTGTTATAGTAGAAAAGAAGTTTAAGAGAGAGAGAGAGATCTTATTTTTTATGTCGTAATTATAGGGGGGGGGACGGCTACGGTGTGGTCAGTATTTATGCTATGTTATAGCTAAGTTGGGGTCTGTTTTAGGTTTAAGACAATGTTTAGTCCGGTATTTTTGAGGTTGTTTAATATGCTAAAGAATAACAGTTAGGCATTATGTTATTAAGAGGATGAGGACGGTAATATTTAGCTATTAGTTTATATGTGGTGGGCATTTATATATTCGAAAAAAAGCTGTTCGCTCGCGAGTAATAGAAAAATCTTGTTGTCGGAAGAGATTCCAATATTTTATGTAACGCAGGTACAGGGCACAGTGTATCATCTAGGCACTCCGTATTGTTAAACTGTTTGTATATTCTATCTTCGAGTTCGTGAGGAGTCGGGTCCGTTTATATTATTTTTTACGTTAGTTTAAAAATTTTTCAATCGGTGTTGGATATCTCCAAATCTTGGAATTGATATCTAAATTAGTCTAATTGTGCTTTTTTCTGCGTTTTTTTCTAACTTCATGTTCGTTATCCCGGGCATCTCTTCGTTCCGACTCCGGTCCGACTAACTGGTAACATTGCTGGGCTGACATATGAGCCTTCTCATAGTTTTAATCTTGGCGGCTTCTTATTACTTCTTCAATTCATTTTTCTGCCGTTCTTCTTGTTTTGATTACTGATTATTTTTTTTTATTATTCTGTTTTTTATCTTTACTCTGGACCTTTTTTTTTTTTTTTCTTTTTTTTATCTTTTTTTTTTTTTTTTTTTGTTTTTGTTATTGTAGTTCTTGGGTTGGTTTGGGTTGTTGTTTGTTGTTTCGGTTTAGTTGTTTGGTGTTTGGTTGTCTTTTCTGTTTTTTCTTTCTGTCTGCTTTTGTGTCCTTTGCAGAAATTACGTCTTTCAGCAATTTTTTTTTTTTGTATGGGTATCATTTTTTGAAACCCTCAAAAAATTTGCTCTTAAACAATTAATTTTAGTCTATTTTATTCTTTTTTTTTTTTTGTTTATATTAGATACACTTTATTGACCTATTATGTGTATTGTTGCCAATGTGAATTTTCACTCTGACACCTAATCCGGCTCCTTGTTCTCAAAGGGTCCGGCCAATATATGATGTCATTCTCACATTCTTTCACTTTCTTTCTCCGACTTCGAATCCTCCTCGCTTAAAGACCGTTGTCGCGCTAAGTTGGGGTGGTGGTTGTGGTGGCTTCAGTGGGGCGGGTGACCGGTAGTGTATTTTACGGTCATTTGCAAGTCTGGGACATAAAATCTCGACTACGACGAGAGGACGTCACCGGAACGTGGGATGTCAAGTTTTTTGTTGAAAGGTAGCGGATGTCAAGGTTGGTGGTTTTGGTTAGTTGATGGACGTCACCGAAAGGTGGGATGTCAGGTTTTTTGTTGTTAGGACAGAGAGCTGGCCGTTATCAGATAGTTGCCAGATTTAGTGGCAAATCTGGCACCTTCCTTGACAGCGCCCTCTACTACTTATGTTGGATATTTGGGAAAGGGAGATTGGAGCTGGTAGGAGTGATGGCTTCGGGGAATGTATGTATCTTTTGTGAATGAAGTTATGTGCATTATTATCATTATTGGAGTGATTGTGTCTAAGATGCAAATATAATTAAGAATGACATTGTAAGTGAGGTCGGACGATTGTGCGTGGGGGGGGGCTTAGGGGTAAAGTGATTTTGCAGATGTGAGAGAGCGATGGGTGAATGAAATGTAGATTTGTGGGCAATAGACCACAATAAATAAATTGGAATCATCTAAAATGGTCTAATGATTATTTAAAGCTATCAAAGAGCAAAAAAAAACCCTTTCATTGGCTAAAACCAAACCCACTAAGTTCAGGTAAAAAACTCGGGAAACGGTCTTCCTGATCTTAAAAACAGTCTCACCGACCTTAGAATCCAAATACTTTGATACTTCAAGTATCAAAATCTAACGATTTGATGGAAATTTCCGTCAACTGCCAATATGACTTGTAGTTTTCTGCCGTATAGAAGCTCCAGAGCCTCCGAAAACGGTCTAGCCAACCTTTGAAATGCCTCATGGCCCTCGACAGCGAGTCGTCGTCATTAACGTGCAATGCTGGCACTTGAAGAAAGGAGCCAAACTCATTTGAAGCTAGGGCATTAACCAAGTCAGCTGCTGACATGACATGGTCAAAATGCGGTCGAAGGTGCCCTGTGGAAAAGGGGCCGAAAATATTAAAAAGCGCAAAAAAATGCTAAAAAGTGCCATACAAAATGCTAAAAGTTACAAAAATGATAAAAAGTGCCATAAAATGACTTATTGTGTCAGATTTAGTGACAAATCTGCCATCTGTCATTTTTTCTGTCGATAGTGTGCCCTGTACTACTGACAGTTACTATCTGGTTTAATGTACAATCCCTGATTGTAACAGGATTTGAAAAACAGTTATTAAATGGTTTAAAGGACAATCCCTGCTTGTTACTCAGGATTTGAAAGTCACTGAATGGTTTAAAGGACAATTTTTTTTGTAACGAATGTTTGAATAAAACTTGCTAGGACAATTAAAGGACAATTCCTTTTGTAACAAAATTTGAAAGAGTTACTTCTGGTTTAAAGGAGAATTTGCTTATAAATCAAGATTTGAAAGACCGAACTGTCTGGTTTAAGAGAAAATTTGTTTGTAACTCACGAGTAGAAAGACACATACTCTCTGGCTTAAGATACAATATCTGCTAATTGTAACAAGATTTGAAAGACAGTTCCTTCCGATTTAAAGAACAGTCTCTATTGCTTTAAAAAAAAAATAATAAAAATGGGGGACAATTCATACCTCCGTAAAGAAAGACGACTGAACCAAAAGAGCTGTTAAAGATACCATGATTCTTTCATTGAATTTGTTGATAGGAAAGTAGAAAGTCAAATATCCAACTGTCAACATCATAAATGTCGGAGCAAAGGTATTTGCAATGAAGTAACTCCCCAAATTCGAGAACAGCATTGTTATTTTTACAATGTCATTTATCTAATTATATATATATATATATATATATATATATATAATATATATATATATATATATATATATTATATATTATATTATATATATTATATATCTGTATTATATATATATATATATATATATATAATTATATATATATATATATATATATATATATATAACTTTATGAACTGTCAATGGGACCCTTCCAGAAAGGTCTGACCAGGCCTATTGTAGATACCGGGTACTTTTTCCACTAGTAGGAAAGCTCCTCACTAGGGTACGGAACTCACATTTTTTTTTACCTAACGTTAATTAATACTGGAAAAATGTATGCATATATTTTTCATGTTTTACCATGAACTACCTATTAGTAGGTCTCTTTAACTACTACTAATAACATAACTAAAACTAATAATACTTTTATTATTATTTCAACTAAGACTACTATTAAATGACAACGGCAATGACGAACAACAACACAACCAACAACAATAACTACTACTACTACTACTACTACTACTACTACTACTACTACTACTACTACTACTACTACTACTACTACTTCTACTACTACTACTACCAATAATAATAATAATAATAATAATAATAATAATAATAATAATAATAATAATAATAATAATAATAATAATAATAATAATAATAATAATAATAATAATAATAATAATAATAATAATAATGAGAGTAATAATAATAATAATAAATAAATAAAATAATAATAATAATATAATAATAATAATAATAATAATAATAATAAATAATAATAATAATAATAATAATAATAATAATAATAATAATAATAATAATAATAATAATAATAATTGAAGTTAAAACACGTCCGCAAAGTTACAAGCTTTAATCAAGACGAATATAAATTATATAAATATTGAATGATTTTACATAACAAAAGAATTTATTATTAATCCGCGGTGCTCATTATCTATTAATATCTATATTCCTAACACACGCCCCCATGATTTTCAAATCATCACACTATTTTCCTCGAATCCTTTATATGCCTCGGGATTCCCCCTACATCTATATTAAATTTAGAATTTATTCTTGTTACCTTTCCTTTCATCCATCTCGTTGTACACTTATTTTGCAAAGGTCTTAACCTCACACCTCTCTCAAATTTTGACCTTGAACCGCTTCTACCAGAATCCACAGACTTCCTTCTTTCAAGTGGATGCCCCAATCTATATTTGAAAATAGACCTATGGGGGACGCTCTTATCTTCTAATCCATACTTTGGCGACATATTGTTTCAAAACGTCGCCTGCTCCGGGGTAATTCCCCCCTTTCAGCCACTCTCTTGATCGTCCTGTGATTTCTTTCCACTATTGCATTGCCACTTGCTCTGTTTGCTGCTCTAAAGACCCTTTCAATATTCCATTTTTTACACAACCTCTCTACATCAGTTGATCTGAACGCCGTACCGTTATCCATCAAAAGTTGTTTCATTGGCCTCCTTTCCACCTGTAACATTATGACAACTTTCTAATGATTTTTTCTCTTGCCGTCTCATTAAATTCTAAAACTTTCCAATGCTAATCTGCTCAGTCCGCAATCAACAATTGACAGGTAGTGCTTCCCTTTGTAATGCGTGCCGTCGATCGCCACCCTCCACCAATTCCTGCTTACTCCTAATTCCCCTTTCCCGTACCTTACTGGCTCAGGATCTATTGATTATCACGCTTTGCAATCCTTCACGCATTTCTCCACCACTTTCCTCGTGGCTTCCGGTACAACCATCTTCGTCAGATACAAGGTTCTATTCACCCCAAAATGATGTTTTTCATGCAAATCCTTAACTTCCTTTTTGATACTCGCGACAGCAGCAATTTCCTCTTCCCTCTGCTCTCCTTCTTCGAAAATTCCCATACAAGATTTCTTGACTTTGGTTAAACTATCAGCTTTATTCATCTCTGATTTTACAAACTTTAAACTCACTAATAACCCGAACTCTATTATCGGCTGACTCAGAACCCCCAATCTTCTCTTGATTAGCATTTCCGCTGCGCCTCTTATTTTCACCCTTCTTTCCATCGTAATTGCTGAACCTAACCAATTGACTACTGTCTTCGAATCTGTTTTAATTTCCATCTCTTTCAGACCCCACTTAAATGCCAATTCAAGATCTCGATTAACCGCTTCTAATTCTGCAAACGTTAATAATCCGAAACCCTCCAAACCACCCCCCCCTTTTACTGGTCTCTTCATCTAGCTTTCTCTACAATTCCATTTAATACTCGAAATGACCTTATCAATCGCCAAATCATTTCCA
Organism: Trachelipus rathkii; assembly: GCA_015478945.1. Classification (NCBI taxonomy): domain Eukaryota; kingdom Metazoa; phylum Arthropoda; class Malacostraca; order Isopoda; family Trachelipodidae; genus Trachelipus; species Trachelipus rathkii. Next base: position 18,923 of record JABUQX010040591.1, read on the forward strand.
ACTCTTTCCTTCTTCCTTCCACATGTCTTTTTCAAATAGCTTGTAGCTACCCTTAACCAACCTACAACCGGGTAATGTCCCACCAATTTACCACAAATTGAAAATATTTCTCTTCTTGAAAGATCCCCTTCCTTTAGGTCTGGTAATTCACCACCTCTTCTATATTCATTAAATTTTTCCTTCTTTATTTTTTATTATTTTAATCCTAACACTCTTTTATCCACAAGACCTTCTACTTGGTTTCGTCACCATCCATAGCTTTGTTAAATATAATGACTACGCGTCTTCCACTCCTACGAATGTTTCGTTCACATTATGTCATCGATGTAAATGGCTGGTCGCTTCTTTCTTTTCTTTCATCCTGTGCAAACTCTGCAAAATTCTCATTCATTAATTTTTGGAGGGAAATTTATTCGAAACCCAATCTAGTTAAGTAATGGCAGTGAACGTGTTAAACTTCACCACCTGATATTTCCAAGCCTTTTGTCTACTCTCAACTGCAGGTACGAGTTGAAATCACCAGCTTGAATTTTTCCTTTTTTTCTCCTTCATACCCTCAGAGTTTCATCACATGCGACTATCTCATTTCCAGTATGGCATTCTATATGATCGTTTAACTACCCGAAGTCCAACACTGGCCTTATTTTTCTTTTAGACTCTTGGTTCACTGCCATCGTTGAAATCACATTCTTTCCCTCCTTCTCACCCTGTTCCACTTTCTTTAAAATACCTTCTGAAATCCATCTCTCGACTTCAGTATTAAACTTCTCTTTTATATCTCCCTTCATTGTTCCCTCATAACACTCCACAGAGTTCCTCCAATCCGGACTCCTGCCTTCTTTCCATTTCCACCTCACTTCCCAATAATTCCCATCAAAATACGCATCAAAGTCCTTATCTTCTATTTTCAAAGTTTTCTTCCCTTTTACCGCCGCAACCCGAATTCCGCTCATCCTTCTCAATATCAAACCTTACTCCATCTCTCTTCAATTCAACGCCCCCAAGTTGGAATATAATATCTAGTTCTAAGATCATATCCATTCTCTTTGTTCTTCTGGCCCAGATAGCTTGAAGTTAAAACACGTCCGCAAAGTTTCAAACTTTAATCAAGACGAATATAAATTATATAAATATTGAATGATTTTACATAACATAAGAATTTATTATTAATCCGCGGTGCTCATTATCTATTAATATCTTATTTCTTAATACATATATAAAATAATAATTAATATATAATAAAAATATAATAATAATATAATAAATAATAATATAATAATAATAATATAATAATAATTTATAAATAATAATAATATAATAATAATATAATAAAATAATAATAATAATAAATAATAATAATTAATAATAATAATAAATAATAATAATAATAATAATAATAATAATTATAATAATAATCCTTATTTTAATTACCTCATCAATGGAAATTGAAATATTGATAAGCTCGTACTGAAGGAGTTGCCTCGATCCAAAATATTCGATTCCTTTCCCTTCTAAATAAAGACGAAAATGATCCGAACCAGATTCTCTTAATCCGTAATACTGTATTAATTAAAAAAATTAATGTTAATATTAATATTAATATTAAAAAAATGTATTAAATTAATTTATAAATTACAATATACTGAGTCTCATGGCGCAGGGCCAGGGTTCGATCCGAAGTTCAAATCTTAGGTAACAGTTACCTAGAGTCGTTTCCGTCGTAGAATAGAACACTGCCCATGAGGTGTGAACTTTTGTATAAATAAAAAATAAATATTAAAAAATACAGGTAAGAATAATTTTTTAAATAAAAACAAATTATTTCACATATAAATAATACCTTGAATAAAAATGAAAAAAAAAGTAAAATAAATAAATTAAACAATTTCAGTTAAAATAATATTTAAAAAAAAAATATAAATGAAATAAAAATATAAATTATTTCAGATAAAAATAACACTGGTTAACAAATTAAAATTAAATTTTTGGAATTGAAACACAAGTAGATGAACTTAAATCTATTTTTTATACTGAATCTGAAATCGAATCAGTTTTTCTCTGTCACTTTCAGATTTTCAGTTACGACCTTTCAAAAATAACATTAATATTTGTAGCATTATGAATTCAATGTTATATAAGTTATGATGGTATAATCAATATACACTTTATACATATTTTTTTGAATTAAATATAATTTCAGAATTGAAAAATATATTAAACATGTACCTGTATCATTTCAGAAGTTAAAAATATATTAAATTTGTACCTATATTTTGTTGAAATTGGTTTCTATCTTAACTGAGATATTACTTTCTTCTTTTATGTTCTGAGAAGTCTTTTCTTTTCAAAAATCAGTAGTCATTCATTATAGATTCATCCCATCTACTTTGACAACACTGCTTTATTATGTAATATTCTTGATGAAATCGTTCTCCTTGCTTGTCGAACACAGCACCCAATATTGAGAAGAAGAAGTCAAGATGAGGATAGAAAAAATGAATTTTCGATGACATTTGCAGTCTAAATTTTAATAGTTCAGTAACAGCTTTTTTATTTTTTTTTTGTAACAGATTACTATTTTCATTTCTTTTGTTGCCAAGAAATCTTTGAACAACGTCTTTGAATTATTTTCACACTGCTTATTCCTTTTCATTTAACTTGCTATTAAATATATGGTCTTTTAGTAATATTCTGATTTGAGGCACGATGATAATTCCATCTTTCAATTTAGCTTCACTTAAGCGCAAGAAAATCTGAGATAAATATTTAAAGCCCTCTCCATCTTTGTCTAAGGCTTTTACAAAATTCTTCATAAGTCCTAGTAACATGTAAAAGGGGTAAAATAACTCGGTAAGGCTCAAAAGAGGTATATTTTTAACATTTTATTGTCCTGTAGTGAAATTATTGTTTTTTTTTTTTGGCCAATCTTTAACTAAGTAATGATAATTATTAGCACTGCTATCCCATAAACATAAAAACAACAGAACTTGGTAAAGTCACTCTGGAGACCAAGAAGAAGCCCAATACTTTCAGGTAACCACAGATTAACCATAAGTGTTTGTGATACTTGCTTTCAAAACTGCTGGCATAGTTTCACATGTTTCCTCATTCCTACAACATGAGCAACCATTATAGAGGAAAGCTTATTTGAATCATACAATAGCACTGCATTTAAGCTTGTTTTGAATGAGTCCATAAATAAGCGCCAATCATCATCAATATAAATAATACCCTACTCAGACAACAGTCCATTAACATCAGAGTAGGAACAAATTAAGGCATCTTTAGCAAAATATTTCATTAAATGTTGGTTTCGACTTCTATATAGTAAGGTTTTAATATGTTTGTCTAGCAAACTTTACTCCTGCAAGATAAATCTAAAAGTTCTGCTTTTTATTTAAAAGAATCATACCACAGAGTTCTGCTTGTGTGATGAGGTTGGGTTTAGTATTTAATCCCTCTGGTATGCATGTTTTCTCTTGAAGTTGATGCTTCTGCAGTAGTGTAAAGAGACCCACAGCAGAGTCAGAAATTTCTTGCCAAGAAACTGAGAAAGTTGAAATTAATAAGTCTTCACAATGAAGTGGTGGTTTAATAGCTGATTGAACATTTGGGTATAAAATGATGCTTTTATTTTTTTTAAAGTAAAATCAGTATCATTTGTAAGAAAAAGTAGCAATCATCATAAAAATTTGTTAGCTTCCGCCAGATCATATGTTCCCAAAGAGTAAATGCTCTTATTTGCCTCGTAACCACTGGGTTAGTTTAATATAGCATGTAATGCATGTTGTATGCAAAGCCAGAATTTTTCTTGGTCTCTCAAAGAACAATCCAAATAAAATTTATAAGCGGTGTTGATATTGGTTTGTATTGACTTTTCATGGTGAAGTCTCCGCAAAAATAACAAAAAACATTTGGGAAATTTTTGCAAGCACGATTTTTACTCACATCGTAAGTTCTCGAAGAAAATTTTGGGGAAATAAAATAAGCTTATAAATATTTAATTAAATTCTTTGACTACGGTATACAATAAAACAAAATTACACAATAAAAACGTCATAGCAACACTCACAAGTTACAGCATTAAATGCTGAAACACACTAAAGGACATTTAATCTAAGGGAACAACACGTTGCATGATTCATTGAGAAGCAGTTCGATTCATTGTTGTAGTACCAGTTTATTTAGAATAATCCTCAGATGAATTCTGCTTTGCAGTACAGCACACTCCATCAACCTTCGTACACACGCTATACACTATCTCACTTTATATTATATATACTGAGTACTAGGATATACTACCGTGTCGCGCTTTTCAATTATTATGATTACATACATATTTAAGAGTATATGTATACTATATGTAATATAGAGGTGAGGAATGGAAATCTACCTAGCCCAATAACTAGGCTCCATAGTTCTACCTATAAAAGATTTTTAGGAAGAAATATTACATGTTTTACTAGATAAATACCTACGCTAATAGTTTGTATGTATGTATTCATTATATAAAAGTAGTAGTATTATCTCTCCCTATAAATACTTATAATTATATGCTGGTGAGATTTGGTTTAGAGTCGACCATATTATTCGAAGTTCACCTGTTTACCAAAAACACCTAACCTAATATGGTCCACCTAATAGTACTTCTTTAAATTTTTCACACCGCGTGCGTATATTTGCGGAAACTGTAAAAAAAAAAAAAAAAAAAAAAAATCATATCTCAAAACTATCATGAGGAGCTATCGTTCCAGCGGCAAGAGAGAACTTTTATTCAGACTTATTTTGGAATCCTGGAAAAAATTTGAGTTCAAAATAGGGAAAATGATATGGATATATAATAAAAATGTAATCACCAATAACTTGAGAGAGAGAGAATAGCGTTTTTTATTATTTTTAGGAGCCATGGGGAGTTTTACAATGTATATATGATATTATATTATTTTATTTAGTAGACCGCCTTTCATTCAAGGTTTGATTATAGGTAACATGCGGTATTTTACGAGATATTTACTCCGCCGTGCACATTTTGTAGTGTGACTCCGAGCCGAGATACTTCTCGGATTGAATCACAAGGACTGTGTGATCTGTTTCCACATATCTTGTAGCGTGTATGTTGCGCGAAAAGTGAAGTAACACACCATTCCTTGCAGTAGCATCACACCACATTACCAAATCCGGGGTTCTGAGGAGACATCTGTAGGCTTCCGAGAGTGGGATACACTATCCTACCCGTAGTTCCCCTGACCGGCACGAGGACGCGAGCGCCTGTATCTGCTTCTGTGCATCCGGGATGGCGCTATAACTGCGCGCGTATTCATTCTTTAGTAAAAGAAAAAACAGCAAAATATTCCTTTATATATGTATGCGCAGCAGCGTATAAAGTTATCTGCGTCTTATTACTAAAATTCACGTATTTACACTCTATGGAGCCTCTCTCTAATCCATGAACTTAGCTGGTACCTATACAATTAAGCAAATATTATTATTTTGGTTGTTTTTTCTAATTTTTTTTACACTTGCTTCATAACAAATAATGCTTTGGCCTCTGTCTTTTTATATATTATACTTCTTTTTCGGCTGTAGCCACATTGTAGATTCCGTTGAACTTTATTTTTTTTTTATTTCTTTTTTTTTTTTCTATTTTTTATTTTTTCACATTTATTCCACGCTCTAAACAGAGTTGAAGTATTTCCTGTACACACAATGTAATTACTATCTTTCACCGCTGCTTCGCTAGCTTATGTTTTTTGACGATTATTTGTATTATCATGATAAAGTTTTCCGTTCTCGTTGCTAAAACGCAATTATCACCTATATTGAAGACGGTTTATTTTTTATATTTATACTAATTCACCTCACTCCTAGTGATTATTATCTCTAAGAGAGAAAAATAATTATATATAAATATTGTTTTCTCTCTATTATATCTATATCACTCAAGCCTTCATGACTATATATAGGATATATATTTATATTAGTAGTTACCTGGAGCAAGCTTCAGAAAAATTTTTTATTACTAATCTAATAACATATATATATTATATATATATAATATATACACATATTAATATATATATATATATATATATATAATATAAGTTACATATAGTACCTTATATATATATTAACCGTTATTTATAATACAGTTGCGTATCCTATTAAATATTTCGGGTGGAGCCAATACAAAAATGTTCGTAATTATTATATAGAAAGCATTTGAAAAGAGTAAAAGAGAAGACCAGTAAGTATAATGATCATGACACTAATATAAGGCCTAAATCAAGACTAGCGCCCCAGGTCAACTTAGTAGTGAATATAAACCATCAATACCCAACATTATGATTCTATTATAATATATATTATTATATATAGTATAAATATATATATATATATATATATATATTATATAGTCCTAACCTACACCCACACAGTACAAGTGTATATATAAGAATTGATCGTTTGCCCACTTATTTATTTGTTATATCGATGTACTTCTAATATTGATTCATTCATGTATAAACTGGCTTATTATCGTATAGAGATAAATAGTAATTATGAGTACACACTTTATTGGATATATTAAATTGAAAAGTATATTTTATTATTTAATTAGAGATTACTTACATCTTATATATCTCTCTCTATCCTATTATATCATATACTAATCATATAACCTATATCTCTATAAGTATATATATCTCTAATCTCTCTATTCCACTATATATTCATTACTATATATATTATATATATATATATATATATATCATTATTACTCTATACTCTCTATATAATATATATAATTATAACTAGTATATACATATATTACATATCTATATATTACAAGTGGAAGCACACATCAATTTTAAATTCCTAGAATTCAATGGATCAAAGAATTCTAATTAATGCATCAATATACTAAAAATTCATCTTCTACCTCTCTCTAAATTTATAAATTAATCACCTGACATGAGAGTGAGCGAAGTCGGAGATTAAATTTCAACCTTTTTATTCAAATATCTCGATTAATGTAGAGGAGGGCACAATCTCCTCACATAAAGGTCCTTTCTTCCCATCTCTCTCAATAAGCTAATTTCTCAAGTAGGTTTTCAAGAATTTTCAATTAATTTGAAAAACGCTTCTAAGAGATGAACAATTAAAAAACACTGGTAAAATTGCCAGATCATTGCAACAACCCCACTGTAAAATATATTAAAAATTGTGGCTGCGAAAAAGAAAACTAACGGTTTCAACTTCTTAATTACCGCGGTTTTTGGCGACACTCTGCTGTCAGAGTGAAGCTTCCTTATTTATCCACATCTCTCCAAAATCCCATCCATTTGCGCTTATGGAGACTAGACATATCTTCTGGTATTACATTTGTCATGTCCTTAACGAAAGAAATTTCTTCTTGTACAAATTCTATATTCACACAATCTGCTTAAAGTGATGCATTAGCTATCTAAATTAATCTAGGATTAGTTGAGCGACCTGCTCATCCCGTTTCGGTATGACCCAATCACTCGACAAGGAATAATTAAAAAACTTCTCCAGATAGGCTATTAAATCACCAAAAATGGTATAAAAAAACTCCGCCAATGAGAGACTATACCTAACTAGGCGGAGTGGGAATATGCTGGCCACTGGAGGGAAATGAATTGAGTTTTCATTTTTGGAAAGTTCCGCTCTAATTTACTTGGTAAGCTATTCCCCCCCCACTTCCCTCTGACTTGATTATTTCATCAAAACATTATATTGGATCATGTCTGGATTCCACATACTCAGTTCAGATTGTCGAAATTTGGTTTTAAAATCGTTCACGCTTACACACCAACTTTCTTCAAAAATCAGCTGAAAAACTTCTTACTGAGATGTGATTTATCTTAATTTGTGGATTTCTACTGTATCTAGGTTGGTCAAGTTTAGCTTTTTCTTTAACTATCGCGAGCACTTCATGAAGATTTGTTCCTCGAAGAAAGACGACGAATTTAATTAAAATTATAATTTAACTTCCTGCACTTTATATGTAATTATACGAAAAATTAATGATATCTTAAAATTTTTTAGTGCCTAGAAAGATTTCGGGGGGGGTAGCCCATATGGCCCACTAACTGAGCGAGTGCTCTACCTCTGAACTAGGAGCGCTCCACTTAGTATATATATATATATATTTAATATTATATAATATATATATATATATTATATATATTAAAATTATAATATATATATTATTTATTTTATAATATTATATTATATATATATATATATATATATATAATTATATTATATATATTAAATAATATATTATATATATTAATGGTACCTTCAACCGATGAAGAAATTGCTTAACTAAAAAACATATGTAAATATAAAAATGAATTAAACATTTTATTAATCAGGAGACATTTTTAATCTAGATGAAATTAAAAAAAAAAAAAAAAATTAACGCTTTATGAAAAATTTTATAAAATTGTTATAAATTAGCATATAACTGTATGTATAATTATTGTTTTATTTTTGAAAAGAAGACGAAGGAGCTCTAGCGCTCCGAGGGATCGTCTTTTTTAAGTTGCCAAATGTCGAATTTTTTTTAACCTAACGATAACCGAAGGGGATAACACCACAAAGATTGAACATAGTCTGTGAGTTTCTCGGCCTACATAGTAGGACGAAACGGGGGTACAAAGTACCCCCCTCTGTCCCACACAGTCGGACTGAATACCCCTAAAAAGAAAAAATAATTAGTCATCTTTAATTATAATAATAACATAATTAATAAAAATAAAAACTAAATATATTTGCTTCTCTTTTCCCCAAGTATTTCTAGCAGGAGGGAGGAACATTTGCTCATTTTAGCTTTAACGCTTGTACATAGCCTAGATGATTACTAATTTATAATGAATGTTATTTAATTATCACTTCCAGAATAAAATTTTTTTTTACAAGTATTCTATAAGGATAAGATATTGCTTGTCATTGAAAGCATATTATCAGAGTAATTCCTATTCGAATCTGTATGCCCCGTTTATTGAGCATGAAAGAGTTTTAACCCATCTGCTTATTCTAAGGATGCTACTGGCTCAAATATATATTAATTATATTATAATATATATATAAGTATAATAAATATATAATATATATATACTATATATATCTATATTATATAATAATATATTAATAATATATTATATAATATAAATATATAATATATATTTTTATATATTAATATTATTAATTATATATATATATTATAAATAGGTGGGCATTACGCGTTAAAGCGTTAATCCATTTAATACGTTAATTAACTCGTTATATAATTTTTCGTTACTTTATTAATACTTTCGAGTTTAATTTTCGAAAGAGAAGTAACCGGGTATCTTGAGTTGTATATCTTTCAGAGGTATGACTAAACATTAGACGTGTAATCGAAATTTACGTTACACCTGTGAGTTTATAAAATATTCCACACTACAATCCGTTAACCGTTATACATTTTTATTTTACAATTTTTATTTAAATAATATTTATGCTCTAGTCAGATTTTAAATTGTATTAGAGTCGATTTCGAATTTAACAGATAAACTTTTTTTACCAAAAATTATTTCCTAAACGTTCCTCTCAATGGCTTTCAAAATGTGTTTATCTTTACTCGGTATATCTAATCCGTTTAATAGTAATGTTTCCACACAGGGTTTAGGAATAACCTCAGTTTTGTAAGGGAATATGCTTACGTGCCTGACACGCCCCTCGTTAATCATATATATATTCTCTATTGTCTTAAATACTAGCACTATTCCTATAATCACAGTGTTGATAGGACGCTATAATGTCCAACCTGTTCCGTATAATAAAGGAAGACCTCTTAACTGATCCTTCTAACATCGCCCTATAACGTACCTCTAACTTTGATATTTCTATTTTATAAGATTCTTTGAATACACCCATTTCATCTCCTCACTTCTTTAGACATCTGGAGAACTCAATTCTCTTCTTTCCGATCGTCAACAGTACGGCTTTTGGTGTTATGAAGTCTATTCACAGGCGAAATACTTTTTAGTATTCCTAGTCTAACAGTATTTATGTTTTGACCTCTCTTAGCACCTATCGGCGGCACATAGCTTATGCCAAGTGCGCTGACATAATTTCCAAAGCATTTTACCGGGTATGGCACGCATCATTGTTTCCACAAATACAGACCTCTTCCCCCCCACCTTTTGTGTGATTCCTCTCTTTCTAGACAATGTAATATGTACCTATCTTATGCTTGAGATTTGTAAACATTCGATCTGGCCTTTGAACTAGGATGGGACGTTCATCTTAACCTGTTCTAGTCAAAGTGGCTCCTAGTTTTCTACATGTCTCGTATTGATCCTTTAACTTATTCCTACTGTTCACTTCCTATCTTATAAGTAACCAATTGAAATTGTAGTCGCGTCGAGCGTGCAAACATGAACATGCTATCCATAATACCCTCACTTCACATGCTGAGAGAGTGGTTTGATCCCTCAATAAGAACTCGACCAACATTTCAATATCTTTTTCCACACACTAAGTTGAGAGCTGCTACCTATCTTTATATATCTTCTCAATGTCAGGAATTGGCACTGCGGAGTCTTGATGTAACATTTGTCCCACGAGAGAGCTATTTCGTACGCCGTGATCTTAGTGATAGTATTCCGGGTGGGGTCCGTCTCAACCTTGTGATTCCAATTGTCTTTCTTAAAAACGCGTATACTCTTTCCTCACAAAACTCCTACTAAACAACCCTCAATTCTAACTTCCTATCTCATCTAATTGGTGATTGGATTCCTCTATTCAGGCATCCTACTCTGTTGCAATATAAACAGCTTAGGTCCTTAACAATAACAAAAATGTCCTTGGAAAGAGTCAATCATTCACAAACGGTGTTTATTAGTCACTTAGGGCTGCCTCAAGACCGGGAGTTCTGTTTTAGTAAACTGCGAGACTTTTCTCACTTTCTCAGTTACACTCCAGCTATACATGGTACTCCATGCCTGCACCTTGTTAATAATAGTGTAACTGTTAACTCCATATTCATGGTGAGCTCTGGTTTTCATCATCCGGCTTTTGACAGGGTCTAGAGTAACAATAAATGACCAAAATATAAGTGTCACTTAATAAATAAACTGTTATAATGTTACTATCAGTTCAACTATTGACCCTTATCCTATATATCTATTTAGACGGCGCTAAGATGTTGGTTAGTTTTATAATCTCTATTCTATAGGTATTACATTATATATATTGCAGCGGCTAGGTAATCGAAGGAGAACTTTACCTACAATTCATACGCTGTACACCATATATATATATATAACTACTTTTCAGACGCTAGTATTTCACCTACGAGTACACAAAGGTGCTGTAAATCTGCGCACTTAGAGCTTTTGAGTGTGTAGTATATAATTTAAGGGTATATCATAATATATTACCAGGTCTTAGTGTTTCACTGTAGCTGGAGTACCTCATTATCTTATATCCTAGCCACCATATCTAGTAACTGTTTTCTATGATTGGAAACTCTCTTATAAGCTCATTTTCTGTTAGCTCCTTAGCGAATTTTAGAATGCTGCGCCAGTGTTATCACATGTGTTAAAGATGTCCTGAGCGTCTAGGATTCATTATATATAATACTATGCGAAATTTGAGACGCTAAGGGATGTAAATCTTAATGAAGCGTTGACAAAACATATTTATTATTTGTTTTTAAAGTAAATACGTTCTTATTTCATTTTTCCGCTCAACTCAATGAAGGAATTTCCGAACCTGTAAAAAAATAAAAAACAAACAAGGAATTGTTGTTGAAAGAGACGGCTGCCCTTTAACGTTAACAGGTAATATTTAACGATTAACTATCGTCACGACGCTACTATTCTGGTATACAACGCGACCTGAAAATCGCTCGTTTTAATGAATTCATTTACTGCTCCGCTGGGCGCCTGCTTGAGAGTAGTTTAAGCTATATGTATTATTGTTAATCACGTAATGGGCAATTTTCGCTTATGTTCAAAATATATAGCCACGAAAAAAAAATTCAATATAATTAGTTCCCTATAATAAACTATTACCTTAATGTAAGGATAAATAGTTGAGTAAGAATGAGTTTATTTGATATCACTGTAGGTTAGATAATCAGCTTGAAAGAGCATAGTAATAATAATCTTAAACTGTAGATATACAATAAAGATCATGATATGAAATGAGATCTGTAAACTGAGAATTAAGTCCATGAAGAAGTTAGTATATGAACTTGTATAGGATAAATAAGGTACTCTGAAAAGAAGTATATAGTATGATATATATATCTGATACTAGTAGTGTGATTGATTTATTATAAATCTATATATGCCGTAAAAATGTATATCGTGAACTGTAGTATAAAAAAGCTGTAAGAAGAATTCATGAACTGTAAGGTAATAATATAAATAATAAAGAGCTTTAGGAATAGAGAATTTTTTGGGTCTGAACTGTAAAGGTAACCAATAAAATAATAAGTATATAAGTATGTATATACTTTCATGAAGTGTATGAGAAGTATAAAAGGGATCTGAAGAAATCTGACTGTAGATATATATAAATAAGATAGCTGAAGATAGTATATATCTGAATTAGTATGATATATAGGGTGTATATACTGTAAAGAATGTAATTATATTACTGAGAATCATTGGTAGTATATGAAAAAATAAGCTCTGAGATGAAAGTATAGCATACTGTAAACATGTATTTTATGAGTGTATAATATAATATATAGTAATACTGAAAGTAAAAAGTAATTATTTATCTATATATCTATTGATAAATACTGTATGATATATATATATATATATAATAAATTAAGTATTCCGAAGTAAGTATATTTCATGAACTGTAATATATGATATAAAAATGACTTGAGTGAAAAAAAAGACGCTGCACACTGCAGGAGATAATGGCTGATGACTACAACATTGATATCCTTCTTGAACTGATACCTATTCATAAATTAAAATATATATATACATGAGAAAGATCTGATATACTTGAGTTAAAGTAATATATAATCTAAGCTTGAAAAGAAAGTATATACATGTAAATGTTATAAATAAATAATTATAAGTATATATTGATAGTATATATATCAAAAGAAGTATATATAATATAAATATATTGAACTGTAGGAAAATATATAGAATAGTCTATAGAGAATGAGAAGTATATTTACGATGATATACTGTTAAGGATAAATAAGTCTGAAGGAAAAGAGATTACTGAACTGTAGTAGTATATATAATATAAATTAGCGAGAGTGATAGAGCAAGTATAACCAAAAAGAATTTGAACATTTTTATAAGAATGTTGGTAGGATTAATAAAGTGACGCCGAAAGATGATCTTGCCAGGGTACTAGGATTTACTGGTCCATATTCACATTAAGAACATAATAGCAATATAATAATTACCTGAGAATTAAATCAATATATGCCTTCTGAATGTACTTTTATAGTAGAGATATACTTAAATAAGACTCAATATGTACGTGATAGAAGTTGGAAGTTGAAAGTAATAACGTTGAGATACAGATATATAGAAAATTAGTACGTATGAGGTATACTACATGTAGATGAATATGCTGAGACTTGTAGGTAAGAAAGGTTCGGTTTGAAAGATTAACAAGAACTATCTTGCGAGCGTTCAAGTATAAATATAGGACTTCTGATAGACAGGTAGGGAGTTTTTTTCTGATAGATAGCGTAAATTGCAGTCTGATGGAGTAAGGATGTAATTTGATGTTATATGTGTAATCCGTGTAGGTTGAGTAGTGAATACGAACAATTATATGTTCTAGTTGGAGGGCATGAGAATTTTGCATATACGTCATGATTGACTAGGTGGATAGTCGGGGATATAGTGACGCATCCGCTCTAGGATATTGTATGGTGATAGGTTTCATTTATGTTTAATTTTACTGACTGCAGGGATACATTTAAACTAGAATATTCGCCGCAATGCTCTACTGATATTGGCTGACAGTAGTGTCTATTAGCCCTTAACTAGGATATATACGGTGAAGCGAGACTACACGTTCATGGAATAGAGGTGAGAGTAGGAAGGTGGGTAATGGAGTTGTTATTATCATTGTCTAGACGTTTCGTGAGAATATAGGACTGTATAGGTGGATCAGTAGATAGAATAGCGTAGGCCGATCCTAGGAGAGGTGAGTTCTAGGTCCTATGATGCAGGGTGTTTTGTGCAGCATTACTGCGTGGAGATCAGGATGCGACGTCCGCATCATATAGTTAGGATGATTATTTATCTTCTGATGAGTTAGAGAAAACTGTAGAGGGGTTTTATTTCTTTATATTTAAGATGGATTTGCGCGATTTTGATTTTCATTTTCGATGAAAATATCCATGTCTGGGTTAGAATGGTAGAGAACTTGTGGTGTATAACTATGTATGTTTTGTTTGTTGAGATATACTACCGGATCATGATTCGTTACGATCTCGAAGGAGGTCTTTGGTCTTAAGATTTGGCAGTCACTCAGCATATAGTGTGATCACGCCTCAGTCTAAGCAGTATATCTCCTTATATTACTTGAGTCAGTTAGAATTTTTAGCCTGGAGATTGTGCGGTGTTATATTTTGTAGAATAGTTTTTTGAGTATAGTGAGTGTACTTTCGAAAGTTTGAGCTCGTCCGCATGATGATAAGATCTGATCACGAAGCTATAAGGATACCTGGAAGCATGCGAGTTCGTTGCAGATATTAGATGAGTTATCAGGGTGTGGAGTATCGAATGAGTGTTTCTGTATGGAAACTAATATAACAGTGATTTCGTAATTGAGTAGAGTGAAGAGAATATATGTTATCCCCTAGTCCACCTAACAGGAGGGATTTATTAATTTGGATAGGTATAAGACTAATGTAGTGATATTGATATATCGCACCCCCAGTGAAGATGTTCACTTGGTCGTCAAATTGCCACGCTAGTATAGTACTGTGGACAAGAAGTGTGACTGTAGATGGAGATATAGGTGAATATATCTGACAGATATATAAGCAGAGGTATAGGTATTCTTGGTAAGTTAGAGAGTTAAACTTCTATGCAGTAATATAGTTTATAATGATTATATAGTAAGTTATGCGTAGAATATTGAGGACATCTATCGTAGTGTTTCTTTAGTGGCTTGGTTGTGGTCCATTGTAGATCCGATTTGAATTTTATGTAATATTGAGGGTAATGTAGTTGTATTGAGTGTTCGGAAGCTGATACGTTGGAGAGAGATAAGTGTTGTGTCCGTAGGTACTGCGGTTCGAGTTCGAGCTCTGCGCGTTGATTATAGATTCGCGTCGAGGAGGAAGCGACTTGATTGGTAGGGGTGGAGGAGCAGTGTGTGTTTAGGGTATGGTCAACGGTAGTGATGTGTGGAGGAGGGAGACGATATGAGTGTTCTATGTATCTATAGAGTACTGCGTATCGATCACGCAGGCCGTACCTGCATGTAAGCCGCCGTAACATGGATCGTGTCAGTGTAGTAATTATTAGTAGTCAAAATCACAGTTAATTTAGTAAACTCATAAATGTATGATTTATGTAAAGTGAGTATAATCTTACTTTGAGTAGTACATTATCCCTTACTTACAATATTATCGTCTATTATATTAATTATATATAATTTTATATATATATATACCTATTTTTATTATTTTTTTTATTTATTATTAAATATTATAATGTATACTTTATCTCAACATCATAGCGGAGATAATACAAAAAGAAGAGATTTGATACATTTTAAATTTGTTATTAGCCGGAACAGGTTTTTCGGGTAAGAATTCTTCACTTTTCATATCTACAGCACAATCACGAATATATCTGAGGAAAGAATGTTATATAGATACTCAGATCCGGCCGTATTACTATGGTAATTAATGTATAAAGAATACTCAGATAATCTTATGCAAGTTCAATAAGCAAATAAACCCATACTGAGAGGATATATTAATGATTGACAATAATTGTATTGTAGTCGAGTATATGAGTTCGGTAATTTTTAAAAAACCTGCCTGTCAGATATTTATGATCTGCCTTTAACTTGCCTTTTAGTGATTTTATCGATTCCTAAGAGAGATACGGTATTGAAGAGAGATAGCCTAATATGTATCAAACATGATAGATTGCTTTAACACCTGAGCAGTGGGTACCCATCGGATTTGGATAGATATTCCAAATATTTCCGCATCTCCCTGGTATTATTACTGTCTTTTTTCGCTCTTGTATACAGAGAATGGAGCATTTATAGCTGACAAAGGGGTTGTGGTATAGATGTAAATGTGGCTCTAGAGGTTCTAAATACGTATGGTTGTCATATTTGTTCACGGTATGTTTTCGTCTGCTTTGGATTCTGCGAAGATTGTAGGCGTTGTTGGTCCGTACTGCGTAACAGTCACGCCCAAAGAAGCTACTCCTAGGTATGATTATATTGTAAACTAGATGAGATAGTATTCTTAGGGTATGACAGAGAGAGGAGATTCATCTCTATTAACTTTATAGATTAAATATCTCGATAATGAAAGTGATTATCACTTCCGAAACTATAAATCTAATTAACTGTGTAAGAGTTCGATTTGCCTCTTTGAAACCATCATATATTGTTATCTGTTGTTAATCAAAGTTTTTGCAATCTTGTGCTTGACCAGGTCTCTGAATGTCCTAATCTATTTATTTAAACAAACCCAAATTATCAGTGAATCGACTCCTTAGGAGCTGTTAATTGAAGCCTTGCATGAAACTTTTTCATTTGAGACATTATTGTTGGCTTCTGCATGTACATAAGTAATTTTCTGGTACCTGAAGAGAATTGAACTAGTGGTCGACAGAGATCATTTAATAGAGAGGAGACTAATCATTTTTCTGTGCTACCCTAAAAGAAATAAGGGATGCCATTTTCCCAGGAAATATCGTTGTTCTTTTATGTGATAACATTGTTGGAAAGCATGAGGATGAGCGTAAGATAAATCGTCTCGCTTGTGTCCCTCTATCAGAAGGAGTGAATTTTTATATTAAAGTTAGGATTTTCAAGAGTTAGATGAGACTTTGAAAGAAAATATTTTGTCGTCATATTGCTTCCCAGTATATACGAGTGTCTGATGATTTAGGCGAGAAGGTCTCGCCCACCTAGTGTACCGAGATCTTTTTGGCAACCATCTTAGTCAGACGAACAGCGTATAATTATGATATGTCATGGTTTGTAGCGATAGGAGTTATCTGGCAGGAGGATGCCTATAAGTATATGTAGGATGGGCCTTATTAGTTGAACTTGATACAAATACGTGTAGTAAATTGATTTAGGTTAAATAACGTGTATATAAGTAGAACTGTAAAGTAAATTATAGGTAGATTAGTTTATTATGAGTGATGTTGTATGGAGATATAAAATGGGCATAGGATATTTAATTGGTGAAAGAGTGCGTCGTAGTGAGTACTGATATATAATATATGAGACTTGAGATTGGTTAGAAAGATAATAACAAGTAGCGTTTTTAAGTTAGGTAGATAATATGTGGTGGATCCAATCTGGTTACATTAATTAATATATATATTATAAATAATATAATATATATTTATGTATAAGTTAGGATATATATATATTATATAGGAAAAGGATATATATATGTATGTATATATATTATATATATATATATTTATATATGTATTATATAATATATATATATATGTATTATATAATTATATATTTAATACTATATATATATTATATATATAAATTAAAGTATTAAATATATAATTTAGATTTTCTATATAGTTTATTACTATTTATATTATATATAATGATATAAGTTAGTACTATAGGGGTAGTATATAGGTAATGTTAAGCTGTGAATATTAATCCCAAAAAAGTAATTTGAAACATTTAAATGAGTTTATTAGCCTATAACGTGTTTCTGGTTAAGGGAATCCTATCTTAACCCAATAGTTATATTATGATATCATACATATTATAATGGATGAAGATTTTTTGCATAAACATTTTCCATATTGAGATATTCATAAGTGTGAGATTATATATAAAGTTATTATATATAATTAGTAGGTCTGGTGGTAGAAGGTATGGTGTGTGACATAATAAACATATTAGGTTGATAATTTATGTGTATTACAGTTTATTATTGAAGTAGTAGTTAAGTGTATGATTTCTGATTTGTAATTTTGTGAGTAATCAAAACTACTCAGGTAAGGTATAAGATACTGTGAATTATGCTTATTTTTCAGTGTTAAGGTATGTCGGTATTTAGTGAGAGATTGCCAAATTACTAAATGGATTAATGCTATACTTAATCGTGGAAGTTAGACGGTAGTCTCAGTTGTGCAGATATAGATGTGTGTTATACCATTAAATTCGTCAAGTGCTCTTATTATTAATTTGATCTTTTTATTCTAGATAAGAGAATGTCAGCACATAATTATGAGCTTGAATATGATAGGGTGGGAATGATGTATTATCGTGGGTCCTATGCCTGAGTTCTTAACATTACAGTATGGAAGGCCTTCGTTATTGATCTCTATTTTTGCCACGTCCATAGGTAGGATACTGGTCATCATCAGCTACTAACTTGTTTTGTCACTCTAGGATTATATTGGAGAGATTTTACTGCCGATGAGTCTCATATCATAAAGTAAAAGGAGTACTTAAACCTCACCAATATAGGACCATTGTTGCGCTATACGAGATAAAGATCTGAAATTAGACTGAGATAGTAACTCGAGGAGCTCGTGATCCTTATCTATATGAGTTCTATCAGCATTCTAATCGTTTTCTCGCTTGTCTAGATTTTGTAAGCCGTGTCTATGTTGTTTATCACCTCAGTATATATCCCAATCAAGTGACTTAGTGAGCTACATGTTGATTATTAAGCACCCTCTGTATATGCTTCTCTTAAAGTCAATTCTGGTCTCATCTACACTATTGGACTTTTGGCCTCGATAACCTTACAGTATTTTTTCGAAAAGTTGAGTCAATTATACTTCGCGGAACATATGTTTCTCTATCTGCAAAAGGATATGAGTAATGCTTCGTCTTCAGGAGAGTCGAGTATGGTTGTGTGATTTTGTAACATATAACAGGACGAGTATTGAACGAGCACCGAAGTATATTTTGTTACTCCTCCTGTTTAAGAGAAGGTTTGCTAACACTCTAGTGTCCGCATGTGAACAAATATGAGGAGTGGGACACTCATACGCTTTTTGTTTCGGTCTATATGACCACTAAAGAGGATATTATTGGAGTACGAGAATAGTTGACGATTGATTGGAATTGTCATGCAGATCAAAGCGTTTATGGATGTTATATTATATGATACTGAAAGGGATGTGGAGGAGAGCATAATAGTTAAGCCTTTAATAAGTAGGTCAGGTTATTTATATATGATTAGAGTAGTAACTGTAGTATTGTATTTAAAGGTTATATTAGTTATTGAGTGTTGTAGGTGAGATATATGCTGGTATTTTCTGGTATTTATTGTAAGTATTGGTGAAAGAGTGCGTCGAGTGACATTGAAGGATCTGATTGGTGTATATGTAACAAATAGGTGTCTAGTTAGTAATAGGTAAGATAATATTTTGATGGATCTCACATTTTACAATAATGAGAAACACCTATATAGCATGCGGATACATTACTAAGGGTGCTTTACCGGACAGGATTGTAGGTATCGCTAAGTAATTTTAATAATCTGTATCCTTCAGGAACTATATATTTGGTAAGGACGGATTCCAGCAACGCTAGGCGTTATGGATAGGATACAATAGGACATTTGGCGCGACCTTGGTCTAGGTTGAGTCATATTATAGGATATTTGGTTGTTTTTATTTATCTTCGTGAATATGGATATCACAAAATATATGTATACGAATAGCTAGTGAAGGCGGCTTCGATGAGATGAAATGAATAATTATGATGTCGAATAGTTAGTATAATGAGGTATTTAAATATTTAATCAGCAGAGTGTAGAAAACATGAATGTGTCTATGTGTCCTTGGTTAAGTTTTTCAAATTTGCATTATAGGATGGGGTTGAGTATGAAAGAATGTAGAAGTGTATGAGTGGCAATGAGTGAGGGATAATAGGTGTTAGGAAATGGATTGAGGAAAATGGATAGAGCAGTGTAGGGGGTTCCTTTACACTATTTATGATGAGGTTGCTGAGAGATGGATATTGGTTTTTGTGTAGTGGCGAATCTGTAGAGACTGTTAAGAGGATTTAAGGTAGAATTTGGTAAGGTAAGTGTTATATAAAGGAATGAGTTTGTGATAAGTATAATTACACGAGATAAGATGTAAAGGTTATGTTGATGAGTGGTGACGATTACCACTCTTGGTTGTGGAAGATATGTTAGATGGGAGCAGGCTGGAACAGAGTGTCTGAAGTATATATATATATACTATATATAATATAAGTTATTTACTAATGGATTCTGGTTTATACCTAGGATTATTATGGTATTTTTATTTTATTTTTCATAATATGATATAATTAATTATCATATTGTTTGATCTAGTACTTCCTCTTAATATTTCCTTATTTATTTTAGTATCCGTTCTTATATTACTATCAGATTATTATATTATATTTATATATATTTATTTAATTAGTTATTATTATATTATATTATGATTATTTATATTAATTATATTTAATGTATTTAATTTATATTAATTATTATATATATTATTGGAATTATTCTATTTATATAAGATAATTTGACTTCCATGGATATCTGATATAATAATAACAAAAGATTAATCTAACTATAATTCTGTGGTTAATGTAATTATGGTAATTATATGTAAATATTGTAATTAACTTATGTAGTAACTCGTTTTGTTAATTTTGCTAATTAATAGTTAACCTAAATTAAAAAAGATGATCATATTCATTTTTTTAATGAGTTGTCTTACACTAAACTATATTATTGTAAAAATATTCGAGTTATAGCTGTAGGGAACCGTGCATTAGATATGCGCTACGATTCATATAAATTTTAAGGTGTTTAATTAAATATTTGATAAGAGATAATAGTAATCTGAGATACTAATGATTTGTAGAAACATATATGACAATAATAAAGCTTTTGACTGATAATTGATCATTTATTTTGTATCCTTTAATATGTTTGGATCCGCAAGTGGGGAGTCCTTTGATCAGGCCCCTCCACCCTACTAATATTCAATCACCTCTAACCCGTTATCCACGTAGAGCGAGGTGCCCCGCTCGCTATGCTCGCGGCTTAGGTGAGTTGTATTTTTAATTTTAAATATAAAAATTATACCCATAATTAAGATATTAATACAATCTCGTAATAGTATTTATAAATGTAAGATTATAAAGAAAATAAAATATTTAATTTTTTTTTACCTCATATATATATAATTATAATAAATAATGAATAATATAATGGATAATATATTCTGAATATATCAATAATGATATATAATAATAATTAATTAAAATTAATAATTATATTTTATAATGAATATTTTCATGTCCTTAAAAATTAATAATTCAACATTTTTTTAAATAAATAGATTGAAAGGTTCGAGTTTTACAGAATATGCCCGATATTCGTTGATTTTTCTTATCTGAGAATTTCTACCCGTAATTATAAAACGGAGTATCAACACATATCTTATATATATTGGTCCTATATATAATATATATATATACATACTTTAATATTTATATTTATTATCATCATATTAATATATAAATTATATAAAATTTATTATTAATGGGTTGTAAAATATATTTAAGCTTTGTAATAACATATAATACATATTATTATATAGTATGATTACTATGTATATTAATTAATGATTAGTATTAATTATAATTCTGCAGTATTCAAAAATATAAAGATTTTGCAGAATGATAGTTTCAAGAATGTTAGGTTGATAAGAAAGTAAGTTATTGACCTTTGACGGTTACGTGTACGTTTAGGCATACCAAAAAAATAGTACATTTGACATGTCAAATAAATATTGCACTTGACATAACTGCTAGCGTCGGGCGGGGTGACTGATTAATTACAAATATAGATAGGTTACCATATGTATATATCATTTTACGAAACTTCTAATCAAGTTTTATTTAATTTTATTTATTAATATATTTTTTTTTTTTAAACTAGAAGGAATAATCTCACAATTATAGGTAAACCTGACAGATGGCAAGGAGTTAGAGGGGTCTCTCGGTCCATTCCGGGGAACGACAGGGTATAGGGACTATCATTTTCCCCCCTTCCTTACGGGGATGAGTCTCCGGAACCTTACCCGCTTACTTTGTATTTTGGAGTGTATTCTCGGCGGGGTTCTTACCGCCCCTCCCTACTGAGGGTTTATATGGAAAAATCGTCCCACCTTTTAACTGACTGAATCTACCGTGTCGTGTATATATTTTCGAGTCCCTACCTAATTTTTTTCCTGGTATGTAAATAACCTTAACAAATAGATCACTATATAGTATATATTATATATCATATAGTATATAATATATATAATAATATGTATTATATATTTACTATAGGTAGTGACCTATTAGGAGTATTTCACTAGGATATATATGCGCTATATTATTCATATATTAGCCATATCTATGATACCCTTATCTATAGTACTACCTATTTATCCACTATACCACCTATATCATTATACCTCCATTACTCACTCCTTCACCTATACCTACTTTACACTGCCTCCTACTCCTCTAATATAAACTCAGCTCATCACTATACCAACTTAAAGTCTATTTATGTTTCCATAAAGCATAATACTACCTCTATCTTCTTGGTGTACCTTTTCACCTTTGGTACAAAAATGGTCTTAAATGCGAGCGAGAGTACCATTATAATTTATCCTTATCACTTTGGCCTACACTTAAAAACTTATAACAAATACTTTAGATTAATTAAATGGCATAACCTTCCTATTTTTATAACAGATTGTTTTATTTTGTAGTTGAATTGTCCAATGCGAAGATCCACTGCTTCATCCTAATTATATATCATTTTCATTTAATAAACCTGCATTTCTTTGCAGTACTATAATAACTACTATCTCACATACCTATAGACAAAGTTTAAGGGAACAATCTTGCAACCAACTACAATGACGTCTATCCTTGGTGACCAATTCTTCATATCCAATTTACTCCGCAGTCCATAAATGACAACCATCAGCACTATCCTGGCATTCATCCTTTCGTTTCTTACTAACTTCACCATTAAACTTTCTAAACTCGATATAGTTATATCTTCGCTCTATTATCTTTCTACTATTCCTATCACCTCTTTCATATGTAGTTTCAATTTAATAATGAGTGTAAGAATTAAAAGCACTACCTCTTAAGATCAACAAAGGTCAATAGGTAGCACTCCTTGTCTATATATATATCTATATATTACTTACGCATGCTTAAATGTTTCTATAGTTTAGTACTATGCTGATATGACGACAATTCTTTGGACCAGTCTAAAATCCTGTTTATATAAATCAAGTTAATTGTCAATAATATTTTGAGCTAAGAGTATGGTTATTTATACGTTTGAATAAAACAAGGAGATATATATATATTAATATATATAGTGATAGATTATTAATAATAATTAATTATATTTCAAAATAAATATATGTTAGATGAAAGGGGAAATGGATGATTGCTAACTATAGTCATCGAAATTGTGAATGTCTGGATAGGTTGCGTTGTTTTGAGTCGTTAATCTTCAATCATCGACGCGTGGGAATGTAAAGGGACTAACGTATTGCAGTGCCTACAATACGGAGCCTCTTACATAGAGGGTGAGCTGTTGTATAACCCATTGATGCTTAATTAATGTATAGTAAGTGAGATCCTATCTGTGATTCCCTGGATTCACTACGAAAGGTTCATATATTGAAATCTATAAGTACAATATAGTTTTACATAAAAATTGGAATCAATGCTTAGGGAGTGTTGATAAGGGGTGAGAAAGTCAGTTGATAAAATTGGGTAAGTGAACGTATTAGAGAGAGATTATATTGGATGTGGTTGTCAAGTATTAGAGGGATATAAATGTAAGATGAAATTAATGATATAGTAGATTATTGAGTATGGTGTGAGGTCATGTGTGAAAAGATTAGAAGATAGTCCGGTTTGGTTTAAATCACGATAATGTATAAGTGGTGAGCTGTGGTGGATAGAGAATTCATCACCATTGTCTAGAGGACCTGAGATCAGAAATAGATGGTGATTGAGTTCAGATAAAGATGCCTGGAAGGATGAAGATAATGTGAGTTTGGCAGATAAGACAATAATAGAGAAGAAAAAGGGTGTATACTAAGGATAGTTGACATGTGAAGCGGGGTTTTTTGTTGAGGGGGTATGGTTTGTATGCTCCTCCTATGTGCCATAGGAATGCAACCCGCACATTGACGAGATGCCATAGTGATAGTCAGTCTCTGTCGCGTGTCCCTAGTTGAAGCTCTAGGGTGTTTTCTAAACTTGCACGGACGATTTCCCACAAACGAAAAGGTATTAAAGGGGGCGGATAGGGCTGAGCATTTCTTTTCGACTTAATGCCTTCAATCTTCTAACTACTTATTGTCTGTTCCCCGGTGCATGTTCGAACACCTACTAACCAGTCTTATTGGGGAGAGGAAAGTGTGGGTGATTGATGGATGAATTGTATGATGATGATTGAGATGATGACGATGTAATTATATCGTTACCAGATATATACGATATTATAATACATACATATACCTATACATATACATATCACCATATAATATATAATATTATTATATATATATATATAATACTTATATATTTAATGATTATATAATAATAATAAATTCTTTCAAATACCAATAGTACTTATACCACTGTTGCTAATACTGCAAATAAATTTTGATTAACCAAACTGATATTCTATTAATTATTATGAGTACTTGGTATCTTTGAACTTTGAGCAATCTACATTTAAGACGTCTTATGTACTATATAAGTGAGATTGTGATGTATTGAACTGAATTATGTACTGAAACCCGCAATGCATGATAATATATTTATATAATATTATATATTATAATATACTATATTATTATTAATAATATAATATAATAGTATATATATATTAATATATTGTAATATTATTTATTAATTATTATATATATATGATATATATAATATATATATTAATTAGTTATATATATATATTATATATATTATAGTATATATTTTATATTATATAATTATTAATATAATTAATATAATTAATGATATATATAGATATATATATATATATACCTATAGGTAACCATATTATATTACCTATTGAGTTTATATATAGCATATACTTGAGAATAAATTAGATAGTAAGTTTTTTACTAACATAGAGATTTATTCATCTTATATCTTACTCATCATTCTTCTGGTTATATATATATATATATTATATAATTATTTGTTATTTTATAATATTTTCAATATATGTATTTATATATAATTATTTTTTTTTTTTTATAATTATTGCACAATGATTACGTTATATATATATATATATATAATCAGTATGTAATAGTGGAGATGTGTGGGTGGGGTGTTGGTATGTGTGTGCGCGCTCGCGCACTGTTTTTTGATCTTTTTATTCAATACAATATTTTCTATGTTAACAACACATATACATAACTTTAAAATTAAATTAACAGCAGAGATTTTACATATTCGATTAGTTAAAGAGTTTTAGAAATGATGGTGATGTCTGATATGTATGATTGTAACCTATATGTTAGTAATATCGGAAAAAATCTGCTTTGATGAGCTACTGGTTAGATAGAGTGCGCAGAAAGGATTTGTCGTTTTGTTAAACCTATCAGCATAGTCGAGGATTCAGAGCTATTAAGGTCTCTCTAAAACGCAATTATTTTATTTCTGATACTTGGATATTTATAAGTTAGTTGTTCAATTGAAACATAGAATATCTGCATGCTTTATCACACTAGGTTATGTGTAAGGTACACCGAAGATTTTACATAAGTCTAATCTAGAGTATCTGACAGCATCACATATAAGTTCTAATAAATCTCATTGCGAGCGCGCATAATACTGGATTTTCAACTCCCTATATATCATCAACCAAATTATGAAGAGATATTTTTACTTTAAATTCGGATTGTAGTTGTTCTTTTCTTTGATGTCAATTAACTGTTCTTGCTGATTCCTGAGCTATCGAAAGATAATCTTTTTGTTTTCTACTTCTCTCTCCTTTGGTACTTGCTTCAAATGGGTTCATGACCTATTGAAACTATTTTATTACTAGGAAGATCTTTCAAACTTTAAGTTACAAAAGTAATCTCTTGTAAGACACAAATTAATTTACAATGTGTCTAAAATGAGTTATGATGTAAATTTTATATAAAATTTATATCACTCAAGTTTACTATTGATACTATTCCATTGTCACAAGTATACCCATGGATGAAAACCACCAAATCACACAATGATTGAACTCACATTTTCTAAAGTGGTGCGCCTTTTCGAGAAATTCATCTGACGCACTGAGCACAATCCAAAGAGTTTCTGTTTAATATACTAGATCATACACTCGTAAGTGATTGTTGTAGGTCTGGGCTTAATCTTTGGCGTACATTTCACTCTCTCTTTTTTACTCCTATAATGTATCTTTTTAACTTTCTGCGTTATACTTCTTTACTCCATTTTAACAGGGTAACGAACAACCTTAAGAATCTTATCCCGCTTCTATCAGACACATTGGAACTAAGAAGGTGCAACTTTTATAAGAGTTAACACAGATGACATTATAAATATACAGAGATAATGTAAAGAATCACCTCTTAGTACAAGAGCAACATTCATGAACAAAGTTTTTAATAATTGCTTTTAGATATATATATGATCCAGTGTTAAAAATATACATTGTATAATGTATATTATGTACCTTATATAGGAACCGACCGGGGCTTTATAAGTATTTTTTGTCTCCTGAATTCAAGCCGTCCGAAGCTACCGAAGTGGTTGCGAACGGACAAAGAAACGCCCCCTCGGCCATTCTTTTTTACGACACTTCAAGCCCCAATGGGCCCAGGCCGTACCGGTCCCAAAAATCAGTAGGAAAAACCGAGTGGGTTTTCTACCGGTAACTGTAAGTTTACAAGCTAAATAATGGAGATAAGGTGGTTCAATATCAATGAGGCAGAGAATAAAATAATCTAATATTAAGCCCGAAAGAAAAGAATTGTCCATCAGAGTTCAGGATGCAAAAGTAATATATATCATCCTGAGAAATATAAGAGCGAATAAATTCTCCTCTTGGTATTGGGGAATTCACCCGACCCTGCTGATGGTTTCAAACACCTGTCAACTCTCGAGGCAAAGTTACAGAATATCCTTTATAACCGAGTTTGTGAACCATAAAAATATTCAAAATTTGATCTATATCACACCGGACTTGCACGAAAGAGGAGGTAAATAAATATAATTGTGTCCAAGAGAGAGTAGAATGTAGTTTAGTTTACTTTATAAACCAAACGAAAATATTCTTATTACAAGAAAAATCAAATAGTCCTTCCGCGCGAAATCCCTCATTTCAGAAATATCTAATATATTAAAGATTTGCACATTATATATTATATAATAATATAATATATTATATTATATAATATTATAATATTATATTTATATATATATATATATTAATATTATTATATATATATATTATTATATATATATATATAATATAATATATAATACTATATATATCATATATCATATATATATATCATATAATATCTTATATATACTAATATATATAATATAATACTTTAGAGAGCGCAAGCCTTGATCTTTTTTGTGTTTTGCCTTTACTGTCCACTCTCATTTTATTACTAAATGTACACAAATTAAAAGCATTGTTCAAACGACACTTTTTTTTTAATGAAATAAATTTTAAAAAGGAAAGCTAATTTCGTCCCGACAACGCGAGACCTCTTCAGGCTAAGGACTGGATTCTTTTTGATCTTCATCAGTTCCAAGTGGTGTTTCAGTTTGGTCCTGCTATTTCTTCATGGTTTGTTTGAAATATTTTGATGCTTCAGTTATTCAATTTTGTATAAAATCTATCCTTAACTTCACCGGGATGCTATTTGTAGTTCTTAACTATTATAAATGCAAAAGGATTCCATGATTTTTTGGATGGTTCGTGTGATTGATATTTCTGATCATCTTTAATATTGTTGATTGATAGAGTGGGCTGTGTTACGCCTATGACTTGTTAAAGCTTGAATTATGCTGTCCTTTGTGCAGGTCAATCTGGTATGTTGATTTTTCTTCTCTTTGCAAATCTAAACTGGTTCACCTATTATGTTTAATACAAGTATTGCAGGGGATGTAATATATACAGCTTTGGGGAGATTTTTCTTTTTCGTATGAGCTGTTTGAATATATGAAACGGGAGCAAATCTCTCATTACAACATAAGCTGTATATTAAAATTTTAATGGCAATAATATTACAAACAACCTTTCGGCCTGAGTATGGGATCCCCACTGCTTCCCAAACTCAGTAACATATATATGGACTAACAGAATTTTATCAAATATTACCCCACCCTTTATTAAAAACTATGTATGGATTAGATATGTAGATGACATTTTTGTCTCCCCCTCACAACACCAACCCTAATGATGTCCTAAACTATATTAACTCTTATCATCCTTCAGTTTCAGTATATCAGTATTAGAAATGTACCTTCAACTAATCTACTACCTCACTTAATTACCCTCCGATACCTTAATCACATGGAATACAATTACACAACAACCCCCATAAATATTACTATATATATAGAAAACCAACATTACAACCAAATCATATAAATATTATATAATCACATATTGCAAATAAAATGAGCTCACTCACCAACATAACAATCTTAGCTTGTTACTGTCATTAACTCTTATTTCTCACTGAGTTACCTATTATCGTATTAATTGACTAACTCCCTACTCTTCTTAAAAGCACAAGAAACTAATACTATTCACACAATTAAACTTTATATCACTAATTATTATCTATATCTACTTTTTTTTCATCACAAAAGCTTTAACAAAGATAAACAAGAAGAGAGTTATTCGTACCCACTCTAATTCCTCAACCTAAACACTATGATGGTCAAATCACCTTTTCTATGATACCATCCTGACCCAAATTCCTCCAATACCATTCTCAGTAAGTTCTGGGCTGGCAGTTAAAGCAACAAAATAATTTACCTCTCACCGGGCCCAATAATAGCTCCTAAGCAACGTGCCAGTCCACCTTGCCCAGTCACGTCACCACTACTCAGGTCCTAAAAAAAACATTCTCAATGAGCGCGATCACCAACCCAACGAAACAGTACAATTTCTTCTCATTATTAGAGAGAAAAGCGGTATGACCTATCACACCAGGCAATACTTGACGTTAAAACACAATAGTATCCCAAAAGAGAGATAAACCGATTAACAGCTTGTCTATAATATACCGGAGAGATTAACACACTCAGCACTAAGTTCCACATGTATGGACTTTCTAGCGACACGAGAGGAAGAAAATGGCGAAATATAATTCAGCGTATATTAAATCAGCATGGTTCTATCTATTCGAGGCGGTGATAACATTATCCAGAGCACTAATCTTCTAACTTATCAATACTCTAAAATATGTATGTTTATTATAAAATTCTTTATTCCAGACGAATATTTTCATCACTACCGTCTTATATCGTAAAACAAATCTTCGAAAAAATCACTTAAAAAGTGCACGTTTGGTATCTTTACAAAGTCAATGGAGAGTCGCGATATCATTTTGCATTTATAATAGTTAAAGATACAACTACAATAAGCATAGACTCCTGAGGATTAAGAGTTATCAGGTAGATTATATAAGAATAGCATACTTTCCTCTTAAAGAGATACAAATTACAAAGATAAGCTCTTGGAACGAAGAGCACCATCAGAGAGAGGAGTTAGGTGGGAACAAAAGCGACCGGTATTCGGAATGTAGCTACATCACAGCCAAACCCAACTTTGTTATAAGAGCACGGAGCCATGTAGAAGTTGACTGGAGAGTTCTGTATTAGACCAAGCAGGAGAGGTAATAAGCCGAGTAGCTCTTTCAATTTTAGACGGCTGAGGAGTCTCGCCCAGAGATCCGAAAAAGAGGAGTTTGAAGACGAAAATTACCGTCGGCGCTGCTATATGCATACAGATTAACTATCCTATCTATTTTAATTGAATAAGAGTAAAAGAAGGGTTAGCTCGGCAGTACATAAATGCTCTTTTTCCTATATATATAATGCTCTGTGAGAGAGCAGTCATATAGGAGCGTCAATAGATTAGGATTGAAGTGATTATAGTGAAAGCATAATAACTATAGAAGTATATGTCTCGGAAAGGGCGTGGGAACTCTGCGCACGGAGGTAGGAATAAGACTTCTGAGAATCCTATCTAAAAGTCACTAGGGATACAGAATAATCAGAGAGCTCCAAAATAAGAGATTATTGTAAGAAATGAGCTCGGACTATTGAAATTATATAATATTAATATTATATATATATATATATATATATATATATATATATTTTATATATAAATAATATATTAATTATATATTATTATATATATTAATTATTAATATATATATATATATATATATATTATTATATATATATATTATAATTAATTATATATATAATAATATATATATATATATATATATAAATATATTAAATATTGATATATATATATATATATATATTAAATATAATTACTATAATATTAAGTTGTATTGTACCGAGCAACCGAAATTTTTATGTGCCACGCACAAAGTCCGAATTACGGACAATACAGTACAAATATCATTTCAGCACCCTGATTCTAAACTTTTAGCTCTCTTCTCCTCTCTTTCCCACTCTCCCCTCTCTGCTATTAATTATTTATGCACTCAAATAAGACAAACTAAGAACTCTTCTCAAACATCAACAGGAGAAGCACACTAACGATAACTATTAATACAGTGTAATG
The DNA here is from genome assembly GCA_015478945.1 of Trachelipus rathkii. Taxonomy (NCBI): domain Eukaryota; kingdom Metazoa; phylum Arthropoda; class Malacostraca; order Isopoda; family Trachelipodidae; genus Trachelipus; species Trachelipus rathkii. The sequence continues at coordinate 50,055 of JABUQX010040591.1, forward strand.
AATTAATTAATGTAATATGTACACCATGTTATAAAGCATAATGTATCTTATCACAGCAGCTCCAAATAACCAATAGATATTCTGAAAGAATAAGGCCTTTGATAAACGCATGTATGCCTTCGACATAAGTGACTTTGGTATCATGATGACTTGACTTTTTACAAATTTTATTCTAATTCTTTTGGCCAAAATATAAACACCCCAAACGACGTCCCCAACCATCCCCATGGCCGCAAACATGCCTCTCTAAAACGCCAGCCCCCACCCCGACCGACCTCAACCGGCCACAGCCGTGCCTCCTTCAACGCCGGTCCCAGCTTAAAATTACAGACAATCTCTCCTGACATAACCCAGTCCAGCGCCCCGTCCCCACCAAAACAATCATACCATCACACCACAAATTCACCCGGACCAACGATCTAACAGAACCACCGAACTAGTTGCAGACCCCACTGGCGCAACACAGGCATTTTACAAACTCATAATCCATCCTCCAGAGAAATAGCACTCCGAGAATGTCGCAGCTTTCCCCTCCTTAACCCAAATTGACTAAGAGCACAGTGTCCACCATCCATTGTGACTAATTTGTAATAAAGATGTTTTATATACCGCACGGAGTCACTCAAACTATCAAACTTACAGAATACAAACACTCACAACTCTACCAAATACACTACATAATTATATATCTCTCACAAACTGCAACCAAAGTATCCCGGAAAAACATACTATCCCACTTTCTAACTGCTCTCTGTCCCTATATCAACACTTCAACCCATAGAGTACAATTATCCGAGAACTATTTTCAACACTGAGATAGATATTTATCTTAGAAGGAGTGACCTAGGTTAAAAGGGGCCGAGAGTATATTAAGTAAGGACGAGGTATATTTGAGCCTCTTACTTAATAAAGGGTGGCTCTAGGAGTGATTGATATGAAGAAAGTAAAGTAAGATATAATAGTATTTAATATATAATTAATATTAAATATATATAATATATAATATATATATATATATATAATTATATATTATATATAATATATATTAAATAATATTAATATATATATATAATATATATATATATATATATATTAATATTTAATATTATATATTAATATATATAATATATATATAATATACATAGATATATATTTAATTTATATTATATATATAATTAATATATATAATATATATTAATTATATATCTATATATTAAATTAAATATATATATATATTATATATTAATATAATATATAATATATTTATATAGGCCAGCGTTCTGTTAATATAATATATAAGTCCGTCCATATGTTAATATTAAAAACCTATTATAATTGCTACATATACATAAAAACGGAAATACATTGCTGGATAATGTCACTAGGTATTCCCAAAATACACGCTTTTGCTGGCGTGGAAATGTAAAAGAAAACAAAAAAAAAAAAACCCCAATATTTTACTCAAAATTAACACTTAGCTACAGCGAAAAAAGGAATACATTTTGGAAATCCTGTAAAATTAATCATACAACATTAACGAAAAATCTTGTACAACACATAAAACGATACATAAAAAAATTATTTTAATAAAATTATAAGAAATAATCCAAATGTATTTAGTAATGGAGGTCGGGCCTATAAGAACACAGACTCCTCTGGAGATTGTGTTTCTATACTGTATTAAAATATATAATAAAATAAATAGACCTTTCTTATTAAATACTTTGCTTTATAAAACGAAATAGCACATCATAGGAGGTGCATCGAGCCGACGGGGAACATAGAAGGGTAGGGATCGTATTTATCCATACTCTCCGTAGGGGAGGGATAAGCGGAGGATAATCCACCCGCAAATATCCACATAATATACCAAAAGAGCGGTAGATTCCGTAAACTCTCACTCGGTAGGGGGGGAATTAGTTAACCTTATACCTACCGTGATTAATTCCCCGAGAAGGAGTCACCCTGAGAAGTAATCCCCGCTCCTGTCACTAACTATAAGTTGAGCGGTATATCCTATGGGTGATATTCTTTAGTGAGAAAAACACAGGAATCAAACTCCTTTCATAAAATGTAGTTAAGCCCTCTAAGTTTAACCACACTTGTTAAAAGACACGGAGATGAGGAAACCCCATCATATAAACGTAATCTCTAAAAAGTAGGCCTCTAATCAAATTATAACCATAAAATTTATATTAACAAATAATTAAATAATTCATATATATATATATTTATATAAATATGATGCTTTCATTGCATATTGTCCATTTTACCCATCCTTAATGTTCTTAGTTATAGAGAGAATTATTATTGAGAAAAACTCCTGAGACAGCACAACGTAAATGTATGCAGAAAAGTTTGAGCTACGATAGTAGTTTATTTGTATAATATATATTATATAATATATATTTAATATAATTATTATAATATAATCTTCCTTTTAATTTTTATTCATTTATACTTTTAACTTCTATTTTGTATTTTTATTTTTTTCATTTACTAGACCCATTACTTTAGAACTCATCACATTTTATCTCAGTACATAATGTTATATTCCGTTATTTTACGTAGTTAAGCATTATAATAGTTTTTAGATACATATGAACGGCTATAAAAGACGCTGACACATATAATATATATAATCATAAAATAAAAAACATTAGTAAATATTCATTATATATATAATAATATATATATTTTTAATGTATAAAGCAATATATATATATATATTATATATATTATAATATAATAACTTGTGGCATTCAACCTTAAGAGTTGATGCCTGCTTTTATGTACCCAGTAAATCAGACGCGCCTAAGTTAAATAAATAGTCATCAACATAAATACCCTACATACACATCAATACAATATCGAAAAAGATAATAATGAAAATCGTGTGTCTGCTGTCTCAAATGTTAGCAAAAGTATATACTTGTAATACAGAGAACTTCATTTAAAATAACATAGTATATAAAATTATATGATTGTGATTATATGAGTCTAATATTTATCCCTATAGTGAGTAAAAGTATTTATTATTGAAATCAGAGAGAGTATCCTATATATCACAGGTATATAGGAAAATATAAATATTAAATTATACTTATATATCAAATTTATCTATCTATGGAAAGTATATATATAGATATGATATATATATATCAGGCAATGCTCCCAAATGATCCGAGGCTCATTACTCAGTTCAAACATTTGAATGTAATCTCTGATTTATTTATATATATTATATACTTATATATTAATATATATGATTAATATATATATATATTATATATAAAATATATTATATATATATATATATATATATATTAATATATATTATATACGTTATATAATATATAATATATAGTATATAATTATTATATTATAATGAATAAAAAAGAAAACAGTTGCAAATAATATGCAACTAAATATAAATATTTAATATAATTATATAGAAATTCTCTTCTATATATTATATTATATATTATAACTCCTATATCACCAGATTGGGGGTGAGGTATGGTGTGAGGTCAATATATTATACATACAGGAACAGAAAGTAAATAAGAGAAATTATAAAATTGAACGCAAGCCGAAAAAGAAAGCCCAAGCCTTACCCACCCCCTTTATACCTTAAGTGAGAGCTCGCCACATGAGTCGAAAAAATTACACGCTAGGGAGTTTCACGAGGACTGCAGACAGCTATAGATCCTCATATATCAGAGAGATTATTATTATAGGAATCGTCGTTACAGTGTAGGGTTAAATTTACCTCTGGTGACAAGGCCTAACAAACTCATTAATATAACCCCCTTCACACTAAATAACCTATATACCTGAGCCATTTACATATATTATCCTATTATACACCTATATCTATTACTTAGCTATCTTGCTAACTTGACAACATCTCTATTCTCAGTAGCATTCATTATATATATATATATATAAATCCTTTATGACTCAATCCTACATTTTCACCTATTCAGGTAATCATCTATACGCAACCTGAGTATCAATTCCTACAAGCACATATACTCACCATCTATAATACATCGTCTATTATTAACTACAAACTGACTCATCCATTACTCACTCACAATACATATACTAATCTCACTAATAAATAAAATCATCCAAGTATCTCATAATATCCTTCTTATCAATACCCAACACATTATTACTTTTCACTTCTCTATCACTTTTTTCTCCTATTTCAGTGATCCAATTGAAAATTAAAATTTGATTTTTGAGTCCTTCGAACTCTACCACGAATATTCATGACGGATTTTAAAAGCTTTGTCATAAAAGAAAGATCAAATATTAATACCTATATAACTAAAATACACCATGAGCTTAATATGAATGCACCTCCTAAAATTGTCATCCTAAATAGTAACTAATAATTCGCTTACGATCACCTAATCTATGAGGGAGCCCATTCTATTTATATGATATTTTCTAGCCATAAGACTTCACCTATGACTCACGAAAAACACCTCAGACTCTCAATCCTCTTGCAAGACATGATTCAGGAGCAAAACTGGATCCCACATTAAAGGCCATTCAGACCTAAGAACGATGAACCAACCAACGATGCCCACTCCAAGAACGGTGCCTCTCTTTAGGTTCTGGTCACATGTCGCATTTTTTCATACGAGTCAAAACTTTTAGTTCAAACCAGCCACCCCGCTTCTTAAAATAGATCACAGCAAAAATGTCACAACTCGTTCCTTATCTATCATTTTTCTGAGAGTCCCTGCTTTTTCCAGCAGCCAAGATCCCCTGCACTATCTTATCCCCCTCATTTCAATCCCTTTATATCACATAAATCCACATATATCCTATTAGCTATTAATATAATAATATAGTATAAACTCTATAAAAACGATGTTCCAAGTATACCAATACAGCTCGATCAATTACTTAATAAACATTAACTTCCAACGCGGATTGTCCTTACACATATATACTTATACTAGCATCCTATTAATATAATCTTAACTTATTTTATCTAACTATTATGCTTTATTCAATAAACCCTCATTACCTTATATTTACACACCATTATATGATCACCAAAATTACCTCTCCATTATCTACAACCCTTTCAAACTTATATTCTAATCAGATTTCGCAACTAATAAAAACAAATCATCTGCATATAATAATTCTTTACATTTATATAATATATACTATATATCATTAAAAAGATTTATAACCTAAATACCTACCTATCTAATTCTTATTACCGTAATACCCTCAAACCTAAATATATAATATAATATTAGAGTTTAAAAAGAGCCTGAACATAATATATAACATAATTTTATTCTCTTCTGGAAACTCAGCTTATATTATTATTAAATCACATTATCTAATTTCATCTCCATATATCTATACTATATAACACATATAGGCTTTACTTCTAAGATTATATCACAAATATATATATATAAAACATCTTTTGATTCTTGAAGATAGAGACCTCAGAAGAGCCCAACCATATCATATACGAGCTTAATACTTAGAACTCCTGCAGATTGCGCTAGGAAGATTTTTAAAGTGACCAATAAATGCTTTGAAATCCGCGAGAGCTATTCACACTATTTTTTATATGCTATCAAGAACAAAAGCGCTGCGCAAACAATTGTTTTAGATCTGTGTAATCTTCATGAGAGCTATACACATATGCCTTAGCTAAGAATTTATTCTTGCCTCTTGCGTACATATCTGTTCCTCAAAAAGTCTTTGTATCATCAATTGATAAAATTTATGAATACCAACATAAAGCGAACCTCACTGTTGTAACCGATGCGAGCAACCAAGGGGGTACATTAAACTGTTTCCCGTTTATGGTCGGTTTACACTCTCCCCAGCAATACCGTAGGAGTTACCCACGTCTAGAATCACCTTGTTGTTCACGTAAAGGGCTCCTTGACCTCAACCAAAATCTTTCTAATCTTTACATTCAAAAAGCTAAAAAGAACCTAGTAAACGATTACTAAATATTCAAATTTTCTTGTGGAGTCTGTAAATGAGTTATACATTTAAGCAAGAAATAAGAAATTTAAGAGAAAGTTGAAGATGTTGTAACTTACCACAAAGAGAGAACAAGTTAGGATAGTTGATAGATTGGTGATGCCTGTGTATTAATAACGAAAATGAAGGGTAGCAAATTCGTAGTGCATAAATGTATTGTCTAAGAGGATAGATAGGGGTGTGGGAATATTGTTGGATAAGGCTTTTAACAAGTTGAAATGGTGGTTATTCTAATGACAAAGGCAAGGAGACTGATAGAGGGAGGTTTAACAAAGGTGCTAGAAAAGCTTTAAACCGCTGTAACATTTTTTTTTAGGTAGTAAATAAGAGCTGGGAAATTATACCTGGTGGGTAATCCTGCTGAATGATGGAGATTCAACCACGAAGGCACAATATATAAGTTAATGTTGAATTAGGATTGGTTTTAATGATTCGCTTATACATGGATAATCGCATTAAACGTGTCAGAGCAAAGTTGCAGTTATAAATACTGAACCTGAATCTTCGATCTGTTACAGATTGCCTCCCTGTTGATGGATTTAGATGTATCGACTGTAATTGTAGAGTAAGAGAAAGTGAGATTATGGTGAATATTAGGATTGGTAAATTGTATATTAATTATAAGAATCAAAAATATCATCGGGATTTTATCACCATGCCCACCAAGGATATTTAAAAATACTGCAAAACCTCTCTGTAGATTGTTGTGCAGTATTGTTATCGTGGGGTCAATGTTTTGACATTTAAGGGATTTGTCTTTAAGTGAACGAAGTGATTTTTGGTGAAATTTTTTTATGATTTTAGATGATTGCAGTATTTTTTATATCTTTATTTTTATTTCTAATTGTAATATTCATATTTTTATTTTTTTTGTAAGTTGTCTAAAATTATAGCCGAGATAGTAAAAAGAGGGCTTTCGGAAGAGCAACGTATACAAAGGAAGAGCGATCAAAGAAATATGTCTCGGAATTTCTAGAGAAATATGTTCTTGATTCAAAAAATTTTGATAATTTTAGAGGACTATAATAAATAATCTTTTGAAGACTCCAATTATATATATTTAATATTTTTAAGATATCTTTTATAGTATTGACAGTTTAAACAAGTGTTTTAAAAAATTAAAAAAAACAAATGTCCAGAGGTAATTTTTGTATCAGAAAGTTGAATTAATTGCATTGAATGTTTTGATTATTTGTTGATTAGAAACCTTGCCCCCATGGGCAAGAAATAGCCTAGTTATGTGGTCTTGTTTAAAAACATTCAAGCTGATTCCCCGGTCTAGTGTTATGCAAAGAGTACTCATATTATATGTCACAAACATAAATTTTGCAACATTAATCGATATAGTAATGACGATAGAAATAATACCAAAGTGAACTGGAGATAAGTGTTTTTTTTTATTCAAATTACATAATTAAATGAAATTATTGACATATCTGTATACATTTATTTTCAAGACAAGTTTAAAAGAGGTGTTAGCTTCATAGGTGATTTCATATCTTATTATTATTATTATTAATTCATATATTTATTATTACTATTTTTAAAAGTGTTTTTTAATATTAGAGATGGCTTTATTACATTATTATTCCAATCACTTTCTGTTGTTCGAGAGGGACTTATTACTTTTTATTATTATTATTATTTCACCATGTGATGAAACAAAGATTCTGGGTGAAACAGTTTAGGTACTAGGTAACTTAGGACCTAACCTATTTACATTTCAATGTAGACCGCATACTATAGTAGCACCGTTTAAAAATTCGGATACTAAAGGGACCTGTTATGTCTAATAGAAATGTAATTGTGTAATACAGTATTCTAAATTAATTATTTTGATAGTTAATTCTGATTTTGATAACTTAAAATGAATTTAATGTACACTTGGAATCCTCTCACTTTTTGACTCGTGTTTTTGCCTTCTACTATTCTTAATTCACTCAAGGAGTGAGACGTTACACATATTGCATTTGGAATCTTTTAAGATCAGTAATGCTGTCAAAGGGCAACATTTAAGTCCGACCAGCCATCACATAAATTCTTCACCTTTTGGTATTCAGAGTTTTATGTTCTTATAAAGTTTAATGATGTTATTCTCTGTCAACTTACCGTCTGAGACTTTAAATTCATTGTAGATGTTAATGTAATCGTAGGAATTCAGCTTTTGGTTTTGGAAATGTTATGCTCTTTAAAATTTTAGAATTTAGTCAGAGTATTGTGAATGCTACTGTGAAAGCACAATGCGAATGTTATTCCTCTCAATTACTCTAACAAGACTTGAAAATAAATGTTTGTGTGTTTTTGTTTTTTAACATAACTTTGGCATTCCAACTGAGATGAGACTTCCACTCAACTTTAATATTTTATCAGAATCGATGGAAATGTTTATAATTTAATTGAAATTTGAATAGAAAAGGTTATTTTATTCTCATCCTTTCATGCCTTTTAATGAATTGTTTCAGATTTGCCCATTTTATTTTCTAATATGGTATGGGCAAAAAAGGTGTAATATCTGTGATTTGTGCCAAGCAATTCATTGTCTCTAGTGGAATGTTTAAATGATTTTGTCTGGGAAACTTTTTTTCACTCATTTTTAATACCTCAAATTTTTGGAATATTTGTAGTTCTATGTAATCGTATAAGCCTACTCGGCTTACTTTTTTCTAGTGGTATCCGAACTGTTGTATATTACTCGATAATATTTACAATCATACCGTATATTTATTTTATTTGTTGTTACTAATAATATTTTAAAATTTTAATTTCCAGAATTATCGAAAGGAGGACTCTGCGACAATACCTTGGAGGGAAGAATTATTTCGGAAGGAATTAGTGAAATGAATGATGAAAGCAATGGAAATAGTGTTTGTGGAAGCGAGATGTCCTTTGGTGGCAAGAGTGGTGGCCGAGAACTAACGCCTCAGAGATCATTTTTAGATCAAAAATTGAGTGGCAGTTTATCGAGGCACTCCTCTCTCATGTCTCTAACTCAGGACCAAAGAGCTGATAGTGCCTCTCCATCATCATTTGGAGATTATGATGCAGAACACGATGATGAAAGTGACGTTGATATTAGTTAATTTAATTAAAAGTTTTTATATTCAATTACATTTTACTTTTCTTAATTATTAAAGAAAATATTTTAATGTTATTTTGAAGTTCTTACGTGAACTTTAATTCTTTAATTTTAGATTTTGAGTTTAGGCTTATATAAATTTTATTATTACAGCAGTTGATACTTACGCCCAGGAGTAGTTTGTTAATTTTTCAGTATGTCTTGCAAAATGAAAAATAAAACCTGAATTGACTTTGAATGAATTTTTGATAAGACGTTGTAAGTTGTTCTGTTGTGTTGGGGTATTAGTACAAACTTTGAAGTACAATGAACACTGCACACATTAATATATATATATATATATTATATTATATAACTATATAATATATTATATTATATTTTAGTATTATCATATAGTATATATATAGTATATATATATATTCTATTAGTGATTTATATATATATTATTTTATATTGATATATATTATTCATGGTAATATATAATATATATATATATATAGTATATATATTATTATATAGTATATATATATATATATATATACTATATATATATATATATATATGTATATAGTATAATACTAGTATATTATATTATAGTATAGATATATATATACTTGGTATATGTGATATATATGATAGTGTATTATATATCTATATATATATAGTATTATATATATATATATTGATATATATATTATTATATATATATATATAATATTATATATATATAATGATATTATTAATATATATATATATATATTATTGTAATCACACACGAAGGGAGAGTCATATGGCAGGGAAGTGAGTACCAAATCAACTTTTTTTTTTATCTCTCCATTATTTTGTCTGAAAATTAAAACCGCCTTTAGGGAATAATAACCATGTTCTTGCACTTTGGTGATTGATAAGTAGTCCATTTATTTATTGTCTTCATTTCTGAAACTATTTGAATTTTAAATTTTGTAGGATGCGACGTTTAAAAGTATTTTTATTTATAACTCTTGTGAGGATACCAAATTTGTTTTCCATTGAAACATTATAATTTAAATTTGACATATACTTATTATTTATTTATTTTTATTTATTTATTTATTTTAATTTTTGAAAATTTTCATTGGTGACTTGTCATTTTTAGTTTCATTTCTAGTTGTTTCTTTGACTAGAATCTCAGGGTTGTATCCTTTCATATCACATTTCATTAATGTAATATTTCTTCTCTTCAATTAATTTATAGATATTATATATTATATTTATTAATTTATATATATATATAATGTAATGTTTTAGTATATTATGTGTAATAGATATATATTTCGTAGGTATATATATGTAGTGTATATTTTATTTGTAAATATTTGTATAATAATATATGTTGTATGTTATGGTATATAGATTGCGCGTAGTGGGCTAGAGTATGATGTGTATCGATTATTAAGTAGTAATTAGGTAGTGTAGTATTTATATGTTATCTATTTTTTTATCTTATTTAATATATATTATATATATATATATATATACTGTTTTTGTAGTTGCTATTATTTTATCTATGCGTTATTTTTTTTATGATTTTTAAGGATACTTTTCATTTGTAGGTTAAATCTTTAAAAACCCTTTTATTAGCTTTCCTCAATATAAACCCGATGTCTTTCTTTTAATAGCATTCTATGAATTTCTCTTCAACTTCGGAATATATTTGGGAAAATAAAATTTACAAAGTTTAAACCATTAGACATCTTGCCTGCATTCTTAGTTCAATTTTCTTGCTTTTCTCAATTTTATTAGTAGAAAATTCATTTTTTTTGTAGTAAGAATTTTTTTTTTTAATATTAGTCTCTCTTTATTAATCGTGGTAGATAAATACATTTTTTATTTATTACTCGCGATGGTATTTTAAAGTTGAATTGATATTTCAATTTTAATATGGTAGATTAATTTTTAGTTTATATATATATATATTATAGTATTATATAATTATATATATAATTTATATATTGTTGGAATATTATTATTATTATTATATATAATTATGTATTATTTATAGTTATTATATTATAATATTATGTATATTATAGTATATATATATATTATTTTATATTTATATTTATATAGTATTATTATTATATATATATATACTATAGTTATTTATATATATAGTATAAGCTAGGCGATATGTTATATATACGGTATATATTGCTGGAATGAGTTACTCAACAATTTTTTCTTAAATGCTTTTATATAGTTTCTCTTTTTCTCTTATGGCTTTCCCAAAATTTTGAGCCTCAAATTACTTCAAAACATGTTAATTGGCAGTCATTTAATCATAAAAAAGATTTTCGACGTAGTTGTGCTTTTTAGGAAGGTAAAATACGTGGTTGTTAAACCACAGATTTCATTTTTTGTTTATTTTTTGAACATTTTATATTTCTTTATTTGCATAAATCAGTAATACAAATGTGGTATCCCGTTATTACAAGAGTGATCTTAGTTATTTATTTTTATTCTCTTCTTTTAATAATTTCAATTCTTCTCTAAAGCTTGAATTCTGTTTGTGAAGGCTGGCATTGTGAAGATTGTAATTCATATCGGAACACAGCTAAATTACAACAGTCACAATTCTTTGTTAATTTCTCCTCATGTAGTTATGTATGGAATAGTTTTTGCTGTTGATCTGATATAAAATTTTTATTATTATTATATTGTTTTATGGTATATTGATGGATTGCGCATATGTTGGCTTATGAGTGGTTAATGAAACAAAGGGTGATGTTTTAAAGGGGGGAAAGCTTTAAGGTTATAAGCGAACTTTGAAGAAAATTGAAATCCTTGAGGCATGGAAACCAAATTAAAGATACCTTGGAAAGTGATATGATAAAAAAAGGTCATGTAATAGTGAATTAAGAAGGAGGAAGTGACAAAGAGATCTGTCCAGAAGGAAGTACGCAGAACTTTTAATTATGATTGAAAAGTTTATGACAGGAATTTGAAGAGATCCAAAAAGCAAAATAGGGTTATGGGGTCGAAACGGTAGAGGAGAGAGTGGAGGGTGAGAAAGTTTATTTTTAGAAATTTTTGAGAAGTAGGAGAGAAAAGAAAACTGGATTTGAAATGAACAATATAAAGAAAGAGCAACTTAAAATTCTTCAGAATTTGCAGAAAGTTTAAAGCGAGGTTTGAGTTTAGGAGATGAGAAGGCGGGAAAGAAAATCATATGGATGAAATTAGAATGAGAGAAAAGATTTCATAGAATATAGACTCTACTAGAAATAATTATTGTCAAGAAGAAACGAAATTGGCATTTCACAGTACAATCCTAGTTATTTTTTTTAATGAAGTTTTATCCCGCGAGTAATTTATCCCTCCTGCGGAAGTTTACTCGGTATGTATTATGGTTGTAGTAAGATAAAAAGTATAATAGATGGGGAAAATTAAATTTATTTTAATAATTTTATTTATTCTCCCCATTTTCTTCCAATGCTGCATTTTACTCTCACCCTGCCACTGGGCGGCTGGATAAGGAGGAATAACTTTGTGAAATTATTTTTTAACAACGCATTAGTTTATTCCTTTTTTTGTAAAAGTAACCAAAGGATATTCAATGTTTGGTCATTCGCAGCATTGCTGAAATTTCTTGAAAACTGGAATACCTTTTTTCAGACTAAATGGAAATCCAGTTTCTTCAAGAAAATAGTTTTGTGTTGTGGATGAGATTATTATTATTATTATTATTATTATTATTATTATTATTATTATTATTATTATTATTATTATTATTATTCAGATGTATTTTTTAATATTTTTAAAGAGCTTTTGTTTATACGCCATAAAATTTATTCTTTCTAAAAGAAAGTTAAAATATTATAAAGTCTGATCATATCGATAAATGAAAAGTACAAAAATCCTCTATAGAGATGTAATTGTAAGATTTAATTAACTTTTTGAAAAATTCTTTATCAAAAAAATATTGTTATATGAATATTAAATTAGAAGAAATATTTATATTGTTTAAATCATCCTTATTCTTTAAGATGTGTAAAAATGTTTTCTTTGAATCAATTTCTGTTTAAGCAAGTTAACAATTGCTTCTTTACATATTGCGTTCGTATGAAACTGCCTCTTTTGTGCTTTTGTTAATTTAAAAAATTTATGTAAAAACATTTCTCAAAGTAGGCGTCACTCTCTTTCACGGCAATATTACCTTCAGTTTAAGAGGATCAATAAAGTCGTCTTAAGTTAAACGTTTGCAACTAATGCAAACGACATGATAACCTTACGATTCTTTTCAATTTTTTTTAAATATGGTTTCTTTCCATTATTTTGTACTCTGAGCAGCATGATTTGTCAAGTGATGTGTGCCTTATATAGTATCTACAGCGCAAGATGTTTGGTAGAGAGGAACGTCATAGATGTATCTTCAGCGCAAGATGTTTGGTAGAGAGAAAGAATCATAGATGAAGTATTTTAAAGCCGAATTTTTTTTTATTTAAAAGTATCGTTACCCCTTATGGTGGTATTTTTTTTAAAAAATACTGGCATTTTTTTCCCTTACCGCTACCGCAGTTTCTTTTAAAAGTAGTAATTATATATATATATATATATTATATATATATAATATATATATATATAATAATATATATATATTTGTTCAGTTACAGGACCCACCATGGCTCACAAAGAAGCGGCCATACTGGGCTGAAAAATCAGCACCATGGGAGGGCCTTATCATTTGTTTCGAAATTCAAAGGGAAGATTGAATGGTGAAATGAATTTCAGTCAGTCAAAATAAATAAAAACTAAATAAATTTATCCTTTGCTTATTAATAGTCCTAATATTACAAAACAAAATCAAATGTTATAAAGATTATTCACTTCTTGAAGATACAAGAAAATAGTTACTGCTGAAGTGGGAAGTATTCAGATAAGATATGGGATAACCTTTTAGAATGTGTTATGGACCGTAAAGGAGAAAATGACGAACAGCGAATAAGGGTCCAGATGGGACAAATCCAATAAAGATGTGAAACAGATTGCGGGTTTGTGGCGACGGCAAATTTGCAAATGGAGGAAGGGTCCCTTGACACAGTGCTGTGATGATATTGGTGTTCAATAAAGGAGATCGTGTAAGTATCACCTCGTGTACAAGTGCTTTCGTGTCTGTGGGAGGCAGACCACTCACCTCACCAATGTTTCGCTTTATGTTTCCAAGTTTCCCTCCCCCCCGCCGATTACTCGTCAGCATCTTGCCAACCAAAGAATTGAAAGCCTTGTCGGAGAGCAGCATAAAGTAACCGGTTGATGGGAGCGGCCTTGTCGAAATACATCGGGTAGGTACCTTGAACAACTCTGAGAAAGGAGGCGGCCATTTTGGCCTCTGTCAGCCGATTTCATTGCCAGTTACCCCCTACATGAGAGGGGGAGTTCAACATAAAATAATTTGTTTTCCCGTCGTGCACCCCGGGCAACGAGAAATTGTACAGCGGATACCATTGTGTGTTTAGAATAAGGGGTTTTAAGCGCTTGTTGCGCGCTGAGCGAATGTGAATAAACAATTGACATAAGAGTGATCTTGGTTTAAGGATTTAGAATAAGAAGGGCAATCATTATATGCCAATTAATTTGCTGTAAAAATTGAACAATAAGGGGGGAGATGTTGCGGTCAGATAGACAGCAGATGCGCCCCACTTCCCTGATTTAGAGCCGTAGTAAACACTGGGACTAAATTTATCGCGAACTACGGAATGAGACAGGAAGGATGCTTTTACAAGGCAGCAGGGTGGCTAGATTTGAAGAAAGAGGTCAGATCAGAAAACTGGTGGGGAGCGGGGAATAGCCAGGTGTGTACCCTTCGTCCGGAAGAAAAGGCAGCCACCTTTGCAAAGGACAGTAAGGAAATTAAAATGTTATGAACTGCTGTTTGCAATGGCCAGTAATTAGGATTCTGAGGTATCTCCTGCAGAATCGATGTCAGAGCCAGGCGGTATTGGGGTTTGAAAAAACAAAGATAACTGCACAAAGATGATGTATTCCCTCTTAGAGAGAGAGTGGTATCAACATTGGATTTACTTCAAAGGCTCAGTGGAGATACGGATTCGCTTCGTTTTGGATGGAGGATCTAACAGGTGTAGTGTTGTGGCAGGCCTGACCATAATACTGCACAGCCATAATCCAGTTTTGATCGGATTAGGGCTAGTAAAGACGAGTAAAGGGCTTGCGATCAGCACCCAAGATTTTTGAGGCGAGATGACGTAATAATTTCAGGTTTTTAATATGCGGTGCATATGTTTTAAGTGGTCATCTAGGATGAGACCTAGAGTTGACCTGTGAGTTAACGGAATGGGCGAACCATTAAGGTTAGGTTCCTGGAAGAAGGTGGGGCAAGTTCTTCGATTCCATTTTTTTTTAAAAAGCACTGCTGAGGTTTTGGTGGGAGAAAATATATATATAGAGAGAATGGTGGTGGGTGCCTACTTATTATATGCGGATGATTTGGTTTTGTGCGGCGAGTCTGAAGAGAGTTTGAAGGATTGGTAGAGGGATTTGGTATGGTGTGTAAAAGGAGAGGTTTGAAAGTAAACGTTGATAAGAGTAGGTTATGGTTGTGAGTGAGGACAGTCCTTGGTGTTAAGTTATGTTGGATGGTGAGCAACTGGAACAAGTATCTGAGTTTAAATATTTAGGACATATGTTGGATGAAAAGCGGAACGGAAGGATGCCAGTGTGGTATAAGGAAAGTTGGTGAAATGGTAAGGAAGGAGACTGGAGCAAGAAATCCTTGGTGGATGTAAAAGGACTAAGTCTTGAGTGCGCTAGGGTCTTACACGAGGGTATGTTGTTACCTGCATTAATGTATAGTAGTGAAACTATGGTCTGGAGTAAGAGGTATAGGTCTAAAGCACAATGTGTTCAGATGGCCAATCTTAGGGACGTGTTAAGTGCAAGAAGAATTAATAAAATGAGGAGTGAACACAGGGAGTTGTGTGGTGTAAAAAAGGATTAAATGAGAGAATGAATGAAAGTACACTGAGATGGTTTGGTCATGTGCAAAGAATGGATGATAGTCGGTTGGTTAAGCGAATGTATGGTGGTAAGTGTCCTGGGAATAGACCGGCTGGGAGACCGAAGGAAAAATAGATTGAGTCAGTAAAGGAATGCTTGACAGTTGACGGAATGCCTTTCATAAACTGAAAATTAACACTGCACTGCCAGACTTTTCAACAGGAAAAGGAGGAAGATCATACCTATAACCGTCTCTTTGCACTTGCAGAGTATCAAACTGTACTGGCGAATAGCAGAGACGGTGCCCTTGGGCCAGACATGATTTCGTACATTATGCTCCGTCATATTCACCCTTCTGCATCAGCGTTCTTGATAGACTTGTACAACATAATCTGAATTGAATCCTCTTTTTCCATCTGTTTGGACTACAACTTTTGTAATCCTATTCCCAAACATTGGAAGGATCCGAAGTTGGCGGGCAACCAAAGACCAATTTCACTGACTGTCATACTTGAAAATTAATAGAGAAAATGGTTTCAGACCGCCTTCTCCCTGTTCTGGAGAGTCGCCAGGCCATTTCAAACTTCCAGTTTAGTTTCCTCAAAAATAGTTCGACCGCGGATCCCTTGTTAAAACTGAACCATGACATCCGGGAAGCCTTCCCAACTGGTGGGATGATTCTTGGTGTCTTTTTGACCTTGAAAAAGCTTATGACACAACGTGGAGAACTGAGGTTTTCTTTAAACTTCACTCGCTCGGTTTCCGAGGACAGCTCCCCCTTTTTATTAAATGCATTATGTCAAACAGATTCATCCAGGTTCGGTGTTCTTCTGTTATGTCACGTCACATTACTCTGTATGAAGGTGTTCCGCATAGCAGTGTTTTAATTAAGTGTATTATCATTTGCTCTCGTATTCAGTGACATCGTTACTTCTATCCCAGCGATATTCAATTTTTCTCTCTATGTTGATGACCTGGCTCTATACATTGCCGGTGCCAGGATGCCATTTCATGAACGGCAAATTCAGCTAGCTATTGAGAATAATTCACAATGGGGTAACTCTCATGGCTTTCATTTCTCACCCACCAAAACCTCAGCGGTACTATTCAGGAAAAAAAAAAGGATTCGAAGAACCTGCCACATTCCTCCCACGAATCTAACCTTTCATGGTTCACCCATCCCTGTAACTTCGCAAGCCAAGTTTCTAGGACTCATTCTAGATGAGCAACTAAATATGCACCAGCACCATATAAACTCCTGAAAACGACTTGTCATCGCGTGCTTGATCTATTACGTCATCTCGCCTCAAAATCTTGGGGTGTTGATCCCAGGTC
>JABUQX010040592.1:0-20000 GCA_015478945.1 Trachelipus rathkii
AAAAAAAAGATATATATATTATATATAAATATATATATATATAAATATATATATAATAATTATTAATTATTTATTTATTAATTTTTTATTACTTATTATTTATTATTATTATTAATTTTATTATTATTATATGTTTATTATTATTAATTATTATTATATTATTTATTATTATTATTATGATTAATAATATTATTACTGGACTTTTACGGTTTCGCGTATCTATGCCTGGAAATTAAATTATATATTCTACTAAATCGTAGCGCTGGACGTGTGGTTAAAAGGTCAGAGGTTTGCCTTGAGGTGAGCGGTCGAGTTCTATTTTGATTTATGACCGATGGGGAACTCGAACATATAAAGACGATAAGGCTTGAGGTGGTAAGGAAGTAAGAACAGATGAAAATCGTAAGTCTGAACCTACGGGGGTATGCGTGTGTGTGTGTGTGTGTGTGTGTTGTGTGTGGTGTGTTGTGTGTGTGTGTGTTGTGTGTTGTGTGTGTGGTGTGGTTTTGTGTGTTGGGTGGCTGTTGTGTGTTGTTGTGTGCAGATGGTGGGGACTGGCGTGACAAAGGCGGGATGGCGACATAAGGCGGGTGCGGATGTGAACCTACGGATTCGTGGGATGTGAACGCGTCGGCGTCGAACGCCGGCTGGCAGAACGCGGCTGGCTTGCGATTCGCACCTGTGGGTGCGGGGATTCGAGACAACAAATGTTTAGATATCAAAAAAGGGCAAGTCCTCTGAAAGGATGGACATTCAGAAATTACCGTGGCGCAAAAAATGACGCCATGGTTCGAAAAATTAGTGGTGGGGTACGCTCAACAGTTGCTAACGCACCGTTTAAGCGCGCCCTTATCGAAAGGGCGCTAAAATTAGGTTGCCAAAAAAATAAGGTTGCAAAAAATTAGGGTTGCCAAAAAATCAGGGTTGCCAAAAATAACCCATGGAAGATCAAAGGGGTGGTCGAAAAAGGTTCAAGGCCAAAAAAGGTCAAGTAAATTGGGTCTCAAAAAATGTAAGGTCAAAAAAGGTTCAAGCAAAAAGGTATAGGTCATCAAGGTCAGTCAACTGTCGAGGTAAGGTGTAAGGTCATTTGGTCAAATCCCTCCTACTACTTCCTGACTCCTTCACCTCTTTCAATAGCTCTTACCCTCAAACCCAGAAACCATCCTTGTTGCTCTACGTTGCACTCTCTCTATCATCTCTAAGTCTTTCTCTAAATAAGGGCCCAAACTTGTGCACGCAATACTCGAATACTGGCCTAACATAAGCTATTATAAAAGTTTACTTATAACTTGCTTGCTCTTGTAAACAACATTGTGATTTATTATGCCCAGCATCTATTAGCTTTTTTAGAACATTAGATCATTAGAAATTTAGAGGACAGTAAGCAGCCAACATGGGCTATTGGGACTGTACCAGTCACCTAATAACCAAAACATGCTCATGCAAATCCACAATGCCCCCTAGGGCTTGTCAATTTGTTGTAACTAAAAATTCACAATTTGGTATTAATTATTGTTGTTTGACTGGACAGTCTAGGTAGCTCCATGTGGCTTTTAAATAAATTTACATTTAACGTTACAAATAATTATTATAAAAAATTTTTTTTATTTCTTAATTTTTATGGGTTGACTGGGATACTCTAGAGGGGTTAATGCAGTTTCCTGGACTGTCCTGCATTTCATTATTTTTAGATCTTTTGTCCCGCAAAAATTTACCCAATGCGGGTACAGTGTAAAGTCCAGCATTGTGAAATGTAAGCCAAAAATTTAAACAATCACGTATTTTTCAAAGGCGAGTACGTTCTGGTACTCGCGGTGAGATAGTCAGTCGCCAATCAGAGACACATTTCAGAAGTCCAGAATATTCCATTACAAATATTCTAAAGTGCTTAGAATTTTCTGGTTGTCTACCTGATCAATATGCACCTCACAGAAAGTAATTTTCTCAATCTGAAATATTGGAGGGACAGAGGACAAAAGCAGCTACATTAGATACTTAAAGGCGCACTATTAACTACTTCAATATGAGAATGGATTGCTTGGCAATTTTCGGGAGTTACGTAAGTTCGAAATACAAACCTCCTCTTTAAGATCTATTCAGTGAAAAGTACAATTCTGGTTCAATTAAGTAAGTAATATATTGATTTATTAGACCTTATAAATGAGTTTATTTCTATTTACTAAACTATATTTGATTAAATTTATGTTTTTGGTTAAATATATATAATATATGCTTGCCTATAGGCTATACAGGCTATACTGTATAATTTATAAAGTATAGCCTAGGCATGAAGATGACTGTCCGCATTAGGTCTGAAAAAGTCTGGCCAAGCTAGGATACACTAGTGATTCTGCGTCTTCTTCTGTATATATATATATAATATATATATATATATATAATATATTAATATATATTATATTATATAATATATAATATTATATTATATATATATAAAATATATATAATATTATATATATAATAATAATATATATATATATATAATATATATATAATATAATTATATATTATATATATATATATATATATATAATATATATATATATATATATATATATAATATATATATATATATATATATATATATATATATTATATAATATATATATATATAAATTATATATATATATATATAAATATATATATATATATATATATATATATATATATTATATAAATTATATTATATATTATATATATATATATAAATAATATATTAAATTATATATATATACTATGATATATATATATATATATATATAATAATATATACTATATATATATATATATATTATATATATATATATATATATATATATAATATATATATATATATATATATATATATATATATATATATATTAATAGTAATATTGTAAAATTTAGATTTCTCAATAAATAAATAAATAATTCTTTATTGATTTTAAAAAATACAAACATAATTATTTCAATAATATACAACTCTGTTTTCGACATTCACTATCTGCAAAACATTGCTCTCTTGCAACAATTTCTTTGTTTAAACTAACTTTTCTCTAATATCCTTTTTATGGCTGAATCGGCACTTCTTTGTTGAAGCTTTTTGATCGTCAATGTTGGCGCCAGAGATGTTGAAATAGGTCTGTGGAATCATAGTCTCCCTAATCTATGAATCAATCCATTCTAATCTATTTCTAAATCTAGGAATGCAAATCTAGATTTAAATCAGATTTAATTTCAAGAAATCCATTTATAGCCTTCATTCAGGAAGGATTGATAGACCGAGAGAAAATGGTGAGGAATGAAAGGGAGGAAACTTGGGGTTAGAGAGAGATTAGAGTAGGGGATTAGAGAAGGTTTTGAAAGAAACGAGAATTTTTAAAAGATTGACTCACCAGAAAAATGTCTGTGGCCTGAGACTTGCTTAGTAAAAGCCTAATGAAATAGCTGCCTTAAGTAATGTTGTTAGAGGCCGAAAATTTTTAGAGAGATAGAAGTTTTATTAGAAAAGTGAAACATGATATAGTATATATAATTTTGACTATATTATATATATTTGATATATATATATTATAATATATAATATAATATATTATTAAGCTTACAAAATTGTATACTGTTTTTCTTTTCCATTTCTAATTATAACATCAACTTGATATCGAGGACAGCCTACAAAACTAGAAAGATGAGAAATAGAGGAAGATTTTTCTCACATAGGATTTTTCCATCGCCTGGACAAAGGTAACAGTTAAATTATTATAATAATAATAAATAATCAATAATATATAAATAATAATAATAATAATAATATATCAATAATAATCAATAATAATAACTAATTTTTGTAAAAGATAATTATGAACACAGTTTACTTTGTACATATTTTATTGTTTTAAAATAAAGATGTTTGCCAATCTCATGAAATATATTTATTAATTATCTTTGATATATTTGTTAATTAATATTTGAATATATTTAATATGGACAATAGTATTTATAAAGTATTTCTTACATATTGTCCATTAATATCTCTATGGTACTATTGGAAAATTTTCTTGATGTGATTCATGATATAAATTAATGTTTTTGTTATAATATTGTTATTATATAAATATTGAAATACGATTAAATTAATTTTAATTACAAACTTAAATTACCTTTTTAATTATATGTTAACCTGATATCGTATTTCCATTTTCTTTTATTTCTTTTTTTTTTTTAGTTTTGGATACAGTTGGGAACTGTATTTTTTTTGTTTTTTTTGGATACAGTTTGGGAACTGTATTTTTTTAGAAGATTTTTTATAGGATGTAAAATAAAGCCTCTCAGGATTTGTGCGTTATTCAACTGACTTCAGCTGGTCAAATCGATCCAGTCAAGACGAGATTTTTCACTCAGACTGCCGCTTCGCTACTGGAACTGAAGGCTGTAATCTCTTCACTTACGCAGCACTCCGAGTTAGTTTTGGTTGCAATGGTCATTGCCGTCTTCGCGTTATAAGTACGCGAGATTAGAGGCTAATTACACATACCAAAGACAATAGACCGTAGGAACGTTAGGGATTGCGCCTAACGAATCATATGTGAAAGTTTCTTCTGTGTACACAATGCATTGTGTAACAACTCCTTTGAGGGTGGACTTTTTTTTGTCACTAACGAATGTTCCCAAATCCAACCCTTGTGCCAAGGCAGTTTAAAGGTGGAAAATCAAGTAGAAGTACTGTAAGTACAGAAATTAATTTTTACACAAAATAGACTTCACACTAAAGATAAAATTTAAATTAGAATAGGAAACTATATACAAGTGGTATGGGCATATTGGCACCTTTGGGTCTAATATGCAAGCATATTTCATTATGTATAAGTTTCAATAAATTAATAGAAATTACACAAAGAGTATATGTTTATACTATCGCCTGTTGGGCTTTAATATACGTTATACTTAATTTTGTGGGAATTTCAAAACACAAAGGTGTTAAAATTTAATTAAAACAAGTGTTATTGTTTTACAAAAAATTACAAAACAAATTTTTACAAATGGGTGACAAGAAAATTCCCATTAATAGCTATAGAAAAGATCTATTAATATAAGTGTGAAAAATGTGAAAATAAAAATTTTAGAGAACATTTTTAATATATAAAGAATATATTACATAAATTAATTTTTGATTAATGGCATTATTGTCTTCATTTTGTATGTTTTTTTTTGTTCTTTTTTTTAAAGGCAAAACTACTAGAAAATAATACAAAATTTCAGTAATTGCATTTTTTTTTATTTGTATGATTCCTGAGGGAAATTCTTTTGAGAATACAATAGAAAAATATGCAATTAATAGCTTTAAAATAATTAATTAAGATTAGATTAATTAATTTTTTTTTATTTGACTAAAAGATAGTACAGATTAAGAGAATCATTTTAGTGAAAACCGTTTTTCTTAATTATCATTAGTTAAGTAATTATAGCTAGTAGAAGATTACTAAAGAGTGAAAACAGCAGCAGGGTACAATACGACGTCTTGAAAGATGTTGTTAACAAAAAGTGTGTGCGTGAATTGGTTACATTCATTCAATATTATATGAATCAAATAGTAAAGGGAGAAAATAGTAAGGAGTATTTGGAGGGAAGGGAAAAAATACGGCACTGCAATTGGAGTATCCGGAGGGAAGGGAGATTGTCATTGAGTGGGAGATCAAATTCAGGGGAAAGGGATATCGCCTCCAAGAGTGAGGGATTGAAATCTTTGGCCCAATTGACCCCTCATTTCTCCTCCAGTTCTTTCCCCATTCCTTTTCCCTTTCTCGCGCTTTATTCTCTTACACATACAACAGACACACACACATCGTTTTTATATATATATATATATATCGTTTTTACTTTTATTGACTATAAATCTACTAATTACTTTTTCATTATAATTATGCATTAATTATATTTGTCGTAACCCCGCGAATATTTACAAGTGGTAAAAAATTTCGATTTTGGTTTTTTTTTTTAATTATGCATTAATTACATTTGTCGTGGTCCCGCGAATATTTTCAGGTGGTAAAAAATTTCGTTTTCGTTTTTTTTAACCCGTTTTTTTAGTGAAAATAAAAAAGTGTTTTTTTTTTTTTTTTTTGAGTGAATTAAAAAATAAATTTTTTTGAAATTATCGAAAATTCGTAATTTAGGTCAAAAAACAATAATTAATAATTACCAAAGTGAGGTAAAACCTTTTGGACAAGACCCAGGCCACCCAGACAAGGTCACTTTGACCAAAGGTCAGAAAAAAGGTCAAATTGCCCAAATTGACCAAAAATACAGAAAATTATTATATTTTTGATCTAAAACATTAGAAATTGTTTTATTTGACCTGAAATATTTTAAAAATTATTCTACCACAACAGAAATTATAAAAACCACAAATTATAACAGAATAAATTTGTTGGCTGACTAATAAAATTGATTGATCCAAGTGAAGAAAATATTTAATAGAAGAACATAGAACAACTTTGAAGAACTTTGAAGAACTGAAGAACTTTGAAGAACTTTGAAGAACATTTGAACAAATAAGTTATCTTTGACAAATAAGAACAAATAATTGACCTTTACATTTAAGAACACACCCGGACTGGAAAAGGGATAGCTGTTCTTATTAATTAAGTCAGTACACGAAGATAATTAATATATATTATCAAATAGAACTTTGATATTTTTTAAATAATTTTGAAAAGAAAATTATTTTTATTTTTGAACTTTAAATAATTTTAAAAGAAAATTATTTTTATTTTTGAACTTTGAACTTTAAATAATTTTAAAAGAAAATTATTTTATTTTTGAACTTAGAACTAAAGTGATTAAATTTTAATTTTTAAATCTAATAGTGATTAACTTTAAACAGTAATTAATAATTAAAATCGAATAAAATAATTTTTAATTATATAATTCAAAAGTTAATAAACTCTTTTGTTTGAGTTTAAATAGAACTCTACATATTTTCTTTGAACATAGAAAATTTTTGGAAAATTTTAGAAAACAGTTTGAATATTTTTGAAAACTTAGCGTTTTTTTTTGAAAACTTTGAAAAATATTTTTGAAAACTTAGCGTTTTTTTTTTTGAAACTTTGAAAAATATTTTTGAGAACTTAGTGTTTTTTTTTTTTTTTTTTTGAAAAACTTTGAAAAATATTTTGAGACTTTAGTTTTTTTTATTTTTATTTTAGAAACAGTTTGAGAACTTAGTTTTTTTTTAGAAACATTATAGTGTCTTAAATTGTTTAATAGTTCAGAACTTTATAAATTGATTAATTTGAATTAATTAACAATTAATCATGAATATATCTGAACTAGTTAACCCTAATGAGCTTCATGAGGACTGAAAAAGGGATAATAAGGATTAGAAATAAGGACTTAGAAATGAATAGACTCTAACCAGAGAACATGAATGAGAACATGGATAATACCAATAAAGAAGATAATACAGAAGATGTTATTCAAGATGAAGAACATGATGTAACAGAAGTAAAGACTCCTGATGGACAGAAAACAGAAGAGAATACAGGAGCAAAACCCAAGATAAGGGAACCCACACAAAAGGATATGGGACTTCCTCCATTATATCTACCTCCTTCTAACATTGATACAATGTCGTTAAACCCAAATCAGAGAACAGCTTGGGATTGGCATCGACCAGGAAATACAGAAAATAAAGCAAGAATTCCTAAGGTGCTCCAAAAGACAAATGTTTTGGACAATACCTTTAATATACATTTAAATGCATCGGGGGCCACTCCCCCTTCAAATAAAAAGAAGACTTATCCTTCCTGGAATGGCCAAACAGAAATATTTAACAATAGAAGTGAGTTTAGTGGAACTTGGGGACAGAGCCAAGCAAGTGATACTTTATACGGAGGACAACCTCAGAATCCGTGGGGGCCATCCCAAAATAATCCTTTAAGTATGCAGCCACCTCCAGCAGGTTGGCAACAACCCCTTCCTACAATGCAACCTGGATACAATCCATACCCATATGGACCCCCTTATGGAGGTTATTACCCCAATAATGCGTATGCCCCTCCACTTCCAGAATTGTCTAAAGAATTAAAATTGTATGGAAGAAATACCAAGACCCAAGATTGGGTAGGAATTAAATTTGAAGATTACTTCAACGTTGCAAGAAGATTCTCACGTTAGGTAATCACTGAAACGTCAAAAAAATAGACTAGTGCTAACTACTATACTTCTGATTTCACATCAAGAGGCCCGCGCAATATATTTCTGAAAAAGAATAATATGCTTTTCTAGGTGAAGACCCTAAGAAGACTTTTTGATTCAATTGAAGATTTTTCTCAAACCAGACAAAGCCGAGACAATCTTCTGTCTTTTGAAACAATTCATGAAATTTCAAAGGAGACCACATGTAACTCCTTACTGAATTCATGTTGGACTTGAAAAATCTCCTTGGAATATCAGAAAAAACTCATAGATATCGAGACTTCCTTTGGATTTACTTCTCAAACAAATAAATATCTAAATTATGACTAAGAAATTTTGGAGTATGGAAGGACTCGAGATCCATAAGAAAGACTTAGGGAAAAAGTTTTAAAAAAGTCTTTAATCCCAGACCTAAGTTTCGTAGAAATTTTAGAGAAACTTAGTCAAAATACGAAGTAAGGAGTTTGTTTGCTAACCAACCATAGAGCAGAAACAAGAAATAGAAGAGAATCACAGCTAGAGTTGTCTATACAGAGAAACAATAGCACTAAAATAACAGTGAGTTAGGAAAAAGAAAGAACTTACATATAACCCTTCCATAAATGAATAGAACCATGGAATGGGGTAATAAAAAGAATACTTCTAAATTTTAGGAAAAGAACAAGCCCTTCTCCAAATATAAGACTTAATAAGGGAGTAATTTAAGGAACTCTCCAGTCCAGAGATAAAGTCAATGGACTATTGCCTAAAATGTGAATCTTTAGGTCATCATTCTAAGAACTGTGGTTGGAATACCACATATTGTAGAGTATGTAGGAGATTCCATGCCCGGGGTTCGACGTCTAATTGCAAGAATGCCCCTGTGTGGATCCCTAATGAAAAATGAAAATATATGGTAATACATATAATATACCCACTCGAATTTTGATAATGCGGGTCAAAGGCTCGACGAGTCGAGATAAAAATGATTCTAAATATTAGAAAACCAAACTCTACTCAAAAAATGTAGCGTAGCACAAGGTAAAGCCCAAGAAACAACCAGAAAGTTCACCTGATTTCTAATCATCAAGCGGATCAGAACATTGAAGAAATAATTTCTGGAGCTGAGATGAGGAATAAGAAACGAACAGTTTTTTCACAACAGATTCCTCTACAAAGAGAACCAATTTTTGATTCTAGGCAAAGATTTAAATGAAGAAATGGTAAATAGAAAGGTAATTAAAGAAAAACGTCAAGCTTAAAAGAAGAGAGTGTATAGTAACTCTCTTAGCTTCTTTGGTGTAAGGATTTAGACCCCAAAATTGGGATTTCATTTAATTTTTGTCAATATTTTGAAACAAAAGGTCAGAACGAGGTTAAAGTTCATAGCCTACTAGATTTAGGGAGCACAACCTGTTTGATATCGTTGGATAGATTAAAGAATAGAAAGAGAAGGAAGATTTAAACTGTCTCTTAAAGAAGCTAGATGTTATAGTTCAAGGGATTGGACTCAGAAATTTTGGGAAAACCATCTTATAGAGAAGTTGATACCTATCTTTTAAAGACTACACAACAGTATTACTCGTTTACCTTTTTAGTGTGGTAAGCACGGGAGCACTGGCGGGAATGGAATTTTATTAGGTACAAGTATTTTAGCTACTCTACCTATTACAATAGACCTTTCTTCATCGCAATTAAATCTTAAAGAAGAGGAATAATGAAAATTAAAAGTTATAAATCTTTGCCAAGTTAGGAAGCTTTTTTCTCATGAAATCAAAGATGAAAACATAACTAAGAAGATATAATTAATTAATTCTAAAGTGATAAATATAATTTTTAAATTAAACAATTAAGTGATAACTGTAAAAAACAGTAATTATAGAGGCTCAAGTGAACAGCCTACACAAAGATTAATTAATAGAGGCTCATTGGAAAAGCCTACAAAGAGAATAAATAAAGGCTCCATTATTGAAAAGCCTACACAGAGATTAATTAATAAAGGCTCTCATTCTTGAAAAGCCTACACCAGAAGATTAAGTTAATAAAGGCTCCCTTCTTGAAAAGCTCACAGAGATTTATTATAGGCCTCACTGGAAAAGCCGTACAAAAGTATTATTACTAAAGGCTATTAGGAAAAAGCCTACAGAAGAGTATTAATCCGAAGGCCTCATTGGAGAAGCCACAAAGAGAATAACTAACAAAGGTTCATTAGAGAAGCCTACCAAGATAGAAATAAATAAAAATTCTGTTGTTCTTCAAGAGAACAGAGAAAATTCACAACTTCCTCCAGTAGAGGAAGGACCTTTAATAGCAGACGAAGAAATAGAAGTTCAATTGCTATTAATAGAAGAAACCATGGCACCTGCTCAATCTTATGGTTATTTGAAAGTCAGACCTGAAAGTAAAGAAGATTTGAAACTGGAAAAGAAGTGTTTAATAACACCTGCTTTTTCCTTAGGGCCATTATATTTTGCAAACTCTGTATGTCCAGTTAGAAACAATGAAGTTATTTTGAGTTATATTAATCTAAGTGACAAACCTTTTTATTTAAAGAGAAATAAAAACATAGGGAAGTGTCATCCGATTTTTAAAAGATTAATGAAAAAGAAGAATATTTTAATAAAAATGCTATTGCTACAGACACTAAGCAAATAGGATTACTTGTTATATAGTAACCTGCTCAGAAAATTTATCAGATAAACAATTGAAGAATGCATACAGAGAGATTATTACAGATAATTTAAGTAAAGAAGAAGCAGATGTTTCTATTTTACAGAAACCTGAGCATTTAGATAGAACTTTTGGATTTGTTTAATGGAATATAAGACGTCATCATCGCTTAGACGAACGAGCGTTCCTGTTTGTCCTATACAGAAGTTTGAAATAGAACTTACTCCAGACGCTCCAAAGATCATTTTTAGAAAACAGTATCGTCTCCCACATCGCTATTTGGAAGACATCGATAATTTTACAGATGCAGCTTTAAAGAAAGGATATATTAAAGCTTGCTATTCGCCACATAGTTCACCTCTACTGGTGGTGGCCAAAAAGAACTTAACAAACCCAAAAGTCTGTATAGATTTACAGTACCTGAACTCCTTCAGCGTACCGGACGTGTACCCATTGCCCTCAATAGACGAAATATTTTCGTCCCTAGGAGGCAGTACCATTTTTACTAGTTGTGACTTGATCGACGCTTATCATTCCCTCGAAGTCGAGGAGGAAACACAGAAATTAATGGCTTTCCGTACAAGGAAAGGATTATTCTGCCCAACCAGACTTTTATTTGGGCACCGCAATGCACCTAGTACCTATGCTAGAACGATGCAAGTCGCGTTAAACCATTTATTAGGACCTATTGCACAAGTGTATTTAGATGATGTCTTAATCATGGGTAAAAATAAGGCAGAACATTTTGAAAACTTAAAGAAAGTTTTTACTGCATTTAGAGAAAACAAGTTAAGAGTTAAATTGACCAAATGTCATTTTCTACAGACTTCAGTACTATATTTAGGGTTTAAAATAGGAAGAGACGGAATTTCCCGGATCCAGCAAAGATAGAATCAATGAAGAGTTTCGTCCCTCCAGCAAGTGTTAAGGAAACACAATCCTTGTTAGGATTTTTCTCATATTTTCGCTTTTTAATTAGTGACTTTGCACTAATTGCGAAACCATTATATAACTTAATAAAAAAGAATGTTAAGTTCGAGTGGAAGGAAGAACACCAAAAAGCGTTTGAACTCTTAAAAGAGAAATTGGTTGTTCAACCTCAGTTAACTTTCCCAGATTATTCCAAGCCATTTTTATAGGCACAGACGCCTGCGACTATGGAATAGGGGGAGTTCTTTATCAATTGTCAGATGACGGTAAGGAAAAACCGTTGTCTTTTGTTTCAAGAGTGTTAAGAGGCAGTGAACTCAACTATGACATTATAGAAAAGGAATGTTTAGCTGTTGTCTTCTCACTACAGAAGTTTAAAAATACTGTGTTTGGTTATCCCACACCCATATTGACTGATAATGCAATCCTCTTGTTTATATTTCGTATAATCACAGACAGGCGGCTCCCGCTGGGAATTTTTTGTTAATAGTTTTTCGCCAACTATAGTTACTATAAGACGGGAAAACAAACATACCGCTGATTATTTGAGTAGCGCCATCCAGCAAAAGCTCCAAAGTTTATTTTTTTCAAGGAGAAAAGAAACATCTTCAAGAAAAAGATTTTATTCTGAACGAAAGAAAACTTTAATAGGGAACAAAGAGAATTGCCCTACATTGAACGAATTATGTTAAGTGGGCTAAAGAAAACCCCTAAACTTATCCACAATATTTTCCCAAATAAGAAGTGTTTGTATTATGCAACCAAAAGAACCCTTATTGTAATACAAGTACCAGAATAGCATGATCTACTCAGTTATAGATCATTGCCATTCTTCACTTGGAAGTGGGCATGGAGGACAACAGAGGACTGAAAAAAGAGTCAGAGAAAGATACGTTTTTCCTCATCTAAGTAAGTTAGTAAAGGAGTACTGTTCTCAGTGCGTATCCTGTGCTAAGGTTAAAGGTCCTAGGCCTCCAAAAGCAGAAATAAACAGATGGCCTCTTCCATATACTCCGTTTTCTAGAGTACATGTGGATAGTATAGGAAAACTTCCCACATGTTCAGTTTCAGGTGCCAAACACATTCTCGTGTTCAGAGATGTTTTGACACGTTATTGCGAATTAGTTGCCTGTAAATCAAGAACAAGTCAAGAATTTGCTAGAGCTTTACAAGAAAGAGTAATATGTCGGCATTCGAGCCCAGAAATTTTAGCCTCGGACAATGCCCCAGAATTTACGTCAGCTGCCTTCAAAGAGCTATGTAAAGCTTGGAGGATAAAAAAGGTTAATATTCTGCCCTACAAACCAAGTCAAAATGGTGTAGTTGAAAGATTGAATGCAGATATTGAAAATTTCCTCCGTCATTTTGTGAAGGATAATCATAGAGATTGGTCAAAATACTTATCTTTTGCTCAAATAGCAATTAATACATCGTATAATAGATCAATTGGATCTTCTCCACATTTCGTCCTGCATGGATACATAAAGAGACTTCCCTACGAGATGCCTGACTATGTCTCTCCATTTACAAATAAATCGGAAGATAAAAAGTTCATTTCAGATGAGGTAGATGTCGTAGTAGAAAGAATGGAAGCAATAAGAGACTTAGCTAGAGAAAATCTAGAAAAAGAAACAATTAAAGCTATGGAACAGCAACACAAACATGCCACACAAAGAGAATTGAAGGTGGGCGATTATGTTTTTGTAAATGCTGTAAAGAAGCCAGAACAGAGTTCTACAATTTGATACAAAAAGATTGAAGGTCCTTTGTTATTGTAATATCAAATAAAGAGCAAATAGAGCTTATGCTTCTTGTTTAAATTCAACGAAGTTATTTCCGGTTCACCGGGATAATGTGAAGATAATTCCAGTAGAAAAGATTACAGAATCTCATTTTTCATTTGATAATGATGAGATTTGGAATCCAGATGCAATTCAAGAAACATTGGATTCCCCAAAAGATATAACATAGAAAAGAAGAGCAATATGGAACCTTGAAGAAGTAGTCTCGGACAGGTAGAGCGATCGAAGATTCCAACCACTTCTTTCGGATTCCCTCCTACATTTTTATGAGAAACAATGGTTCTCACCAGAGGATCAATACATAGAACAACAGAATCCTGTAGAACACAGTTAATACTTCTGTAATCAAAGAATATCTGATACTCCTCAAGGAAGTAGATTGATGAATTCTACTCCTCAAACAAGAACTCAAGTAGGAGGATATAGACCGTCTCTATCACCAATCAGACAAGAGGATTCAGATATTTCAGATAATTCTGAACATGAGGAACAGCCTGTCATTGCAGAAGTACAAGAGGATGCTTTGGTAACACCACTTACAGATGGAACTGTAGGGGAATATGTGCCAAATTCCGCTGAAACACTTCCCAAAGATGATGAGGTAACACCTCCAGAAGAAATTATGGATTTATCAACATCTGAAGGCACAAGAGATGATAGAAAAGAAGATCCGTCGTATAGACCTCACCAGCAATTCAGAGGTCCGAGGGATGTGGAACGAAGAGTTACAAGAAGTCAAACAAGAGAAAGAGAACATGAATCTCTTCAATCTCTACCACCAAGAACGGAAGAAGCAACAATGGAATCATCTGAAACAGAATTACAGAGACCTCCAGTTGTTTTGCCATTGGAAATGACTAGAAGAGGAAATAGACTTTACTATTTGCCTCCTAAGAGTTAAAATCTCTTAGATTGTATAAAATTTTTGTCAAATAAATCTTTTATTTTATGTTTAATTTGTGTTCTATAACCTTTATGTTTATTTTAAGTTTTCTATATTTTCTATTACAAATACACAAAATACATACATTTTATCCTTTTCTTTCTCAATCCTTTTAATATTAGTTTTCAATATTTTATATGTCCGTTACGAATTCGAAAATTTTTTTTTTGCCCCCAGGGGTCAGTTTTTTCTTTTGAAACTAAAAAAAAAAAACCATAAAAAAATAGAAAAAATTTTATTTTAAGAAACGTTTATATACTTTTTATTACTATTTTTTATTTTAAAAAGAAAAACAAAATAAAAATCGAAAAAATTTCGTTTTAATATTGAATAATAAAAATATAATCGCTTGTGCTTTTATTACTATTAAGATTCTATTTAATTAAAGTATTAGCCTTAAGCTATTAATTACTTGCTTTTATTTTAATTTTGAAATTTTAATTCAGAATTCAGAATTAGCCTTATCTAATAATTGACTTTGATTAATATTAATTAGCCTGATCAGCTTTTATTAATATTAATTAGCCTCATGCTATATAATCAATTATTTTTAATTTTTAATTTTTAATTTTTAATTTTTAATTTCATGATAATCAGAATGCTACAATTTTAAGTTTTTACTTAAAGCTTCTTTAATTTTAATTTTCATTTTATTATAATCGAATGTTAAGTTTACTTATCTTAGTTTAATCAGCCAGATCCGAATAACTGATTAATGTGAGTTTAAATAACTTTTAATTATTTGATTTCATTTAATAAATTTATTATCAGAAACACATCAACTTGATTCAAATTTTAAATTTTAAATTAACGTAATTCTAGTATAATTATAGGTAACTTTTAAAAGAATTTAATACATTTTATATTTATTATTTTCATTTTACTTTAATGAAACGGCGAACTAATTTATGTAAATCAAGTAAATAATCATTTCTAACTGTAAGAAAATTTTTCTTACGTCCATTTTTTGCATTACTTTCTTTTATCCTGGCAGTCTTATCCCATCTCAACTGACATTAATGAAGAAAAACGCAGTACTGCCAGGTATCAATTTTTTGTATACTCCGGTGAATGTAAATTTTATTGTTGAAGATATCTTGACTTAATTGTATCTTTAGAATGCCCATAGAAATTAAAACTACTATTTTTAGAACCACTAAAATGATAGATACTTTAAAAGATAAATTTTTACCTGCATTTAATGATAATTTTATTAATATTTCCATAAATCAGCGAGAGCACATAAATGGGAATTTCAACTCATTAAAATTAGAACTAAAGTAATATCCCTTAAATTAGCTGAAATTAAAAGCTTACCATGGATTCACTCTCAAACTAGATATAAAAGAGCTGCTTTCGAATTGGGAGAGATATTCTTTAAATATTTATTTGGTACCTGCGACTGATAAACCAATTAACATTTTTTAAGAAAAAAGAGGGGATAAATATATTAGGATAAACTTTGCGAGTACTTCAAAATTTTTAGTTAATGAACTTAAGAACAAATTCAAGTCAATACCGCTACCACTATCAGAATTCAAATTAAACCTATAGAAATTAATTGATTATTCCAAAACAGATCATTTGCAACTCACAACCACTTAACTCAACAGGTATATAAATCATCTACTTACAAATTAGTTGAACATTCAGTTATAGTATTACAATGCTACATCAATTAGTTAATACTGGTCATACAATTAGCTACAACAAGATAACTAATGACCAACTTTATTCACCTACTCTTTGTGTTACATAGATATACTAAAATGACACAAACCTACTAAAATTACAATACTTCATACATTAGAAGCAACAACATACATTGATTTCCGGACATCGAATTTTAACCAATCTTCTACACTAATGCCATTTGGCAACGAATTGGAATCTGAATACATCTCTGGAGATTTATTTCATACAAGTTAATGGCCTGCTTTAAAGTATTCCATTGAATGAAACGTCCGTTCGAATAATGTATAATACACCGAATAATTATCTTTTCGTTAATTATGGTCAGAGAAAATATATACTTATTTGCGAAATTCGGTTCACGACTATTGTCGCAACATAGGGAAAACAGCGGTTTGCCCTCAATCACAACCTTTTACATCCATTGATGACAAAACATGCTTGCTATCGCTTTTGCTTAACTATACTACTAATTTCTCATCATGTCCTATAACTATCTTTAAATCAAAAGAACCCTTCACAACCCTAGGACATTTTACTATCATATCTTTTGCAGAAAAAATTAGAGCTTCTATATCCTGCGAAATCCCCATTCCGGACAGCATATAAAATACATTTATTTCATATTCCTCATGGTTGTATTTTAACTCTGCAATTATCAATTTATAAGATTCGCATCCATCTACAGAAAAGACACCCAATTAAAATTCATTAAATTGCTCAATCTGATAAAGTTTTGTTTAATTTTTTAACTCATGTTGCTTAAAACCCTCATACTTTTCAGCGCATTTGTTCCCAAAATTTTCAAATATGAATGAGAAGTCCAGTGGAATAGAGACTAGACAAGTATTAATATTACATCCACCCTTAAACTCCTTATCTTTCCAATTAACTAATCCATATATCGGTGGAGGATACAACTAGTATTATCTTATTGCAATCTTCCATCATAGTGATTTTTATTTGACTTGTCTATAGAAAAGCCATGTGTGTAGAAATGTTGAAAGAATTAATCAAAGAAAACCCAAGATATTCTATTGCATAACATACCCATATTCCCTTTCCATTAGAGGTAACCTCCAGTTCAAAATTACCCACAGAATCAAAATTGAAATGAACCCTTGTACAACCTCGCCATAAAATTTAGGCAATCATTAATACCCAAACCTCCGATGCCACCACCTATTCCATGTAGACAATCTACTTCTCAAGAAGTGGAAATATATTCTAATGTTGCTAACTTGGACTAATAACCTTTCTACATGACTAATGCCCTTTCTGCATTTATTTTTGAATTATATGTTTATAGTATTATTAGAATTAAAAATCCTTATGAATTTTTAATTTTCTGAGGCAGAGTCCTTATTGTAAAATTTAGATTTCTCAATAAATAAAATCAATAATTCTTTATTGATTTAAAAATAAAACATATATTTCAAATAACAAACTCTGTTTCGAAATTCACTATCTCAAAACATTGGCTCTCTTGCAACAATTTTTGTTTAACTAACTTTTCTCTTAATATCCTTTTTATGGCCTGAATCGGCACTTTGTTGAGCTTTTTGATCGTCAAGTTGGCGCCAGAGATGTTGAAATAGGTCTGTGAATCATAGTTCCCAATCTAGGAATCAACCATTCCTAAATCTATTCCTAAATCTAGGAATCAATCTAGATTTAAATCTAGATTTATTTCAAGAAATCCATTTTAGCCTTCACTTCAGGAAAGGGATTGAAAGACCGAGAGAATGGTGAGGGAATGAAAGGGAGAAACTTTAGGGGTTTAGAGAGAGAATTAGAGTAGGGGATTTAGAGAGGGTTTTGGAGAAAACGAACTTTTAAAAAGGGTGGGACCACCAGAAAAATCGTCTGTTTGGGCCTGAGACTTGCTTAAGTAAAAGCTAATGAAATAGCTCCTTAAGTAATGTTGTAGAGGCGCGAAAATTATATTAGAGAGATAGAAGTTTTATTAGAAAAGTGAACTGATATAGTATATATATTTTGACTATATTTATATATATAATATATATATATATAAATATTATATATATGTATCCCCATTAATAATATATATATATATATATATATATATATATATATATATATATATATATTTTTATATTTTATTTGTTATAATCTACAAAATTGGGTACTTTTCTTTCTCATTTTGAAATTATAAAATAAAAAAAATTAACATTAAAACAGGTAAAAAACTAGACCTTAGTGAGATAGACAAAAAGAATGTTTCTTCACATAGAATAGGCCTATAGGGGGTACAGCTTAGAATTATTTTAAATAATAATAATAATAATATAATAATATAATAATAATACTATAATAATTAATAATGAAATAATAATAATAATAATAATAATAATTTTGTAAAAATATTTAAAGCCTGTTTTACTTTGTAATATTTTATTGTTTTAAAAATAAAGATGTTTACCAAAGTTAATGAAATATTGTATTGATATATATTTATTAATTATGTTTGATAAATTATTTAATTAATAATAATATTATAATTAATACTTTTCTGATTTTTAATAAAATATCTATATAGATACGGAAATTTCTTGATTTTTATTCATGATATACATTAATGTTTTTTTGGTATAAATTTGTTATATAGAATATTGAAGATACGATTAATTAAATTTTAATTTAAACGTAATTCCCTATTTTTTTTTTTATTTTTTTTTTTTGTTTTATTTTTTTTTTTTTTTTTTTTTTTTTGTTTTTTTTTTTTTTTTTTTTTTTTTTTTTTTTTTTTTTTAAAATTTACATTAAATGATATCGTATTTCCCATTTTCTTTATTTTAGGTTTTTTTTGCTTTTTGGATATAGTTGGGAATCTGTATTTTTTTTGTTTGGATACAGTTGGAACTTATTTTTTATGGATGTTGAATAGGATCGTAATAATAAAGCCTCTCAGGATTTGTGCGTTATTCAACTACCTTCCAGTGTCAAATCGAGCCAGTCAGAGCGAGATTTTTCACCAGATATATATATAATATATATATATATATATATTTATTATTCCATATATTATATATATATCCTATATAGTTTATTATATATATATATATAATATTATATATATATATATATAATAATATATATGTATATATATAATATATTATATATCTATATTGTTTGTATATATATATTTAAATATTATATATTTATATTAAAATTTATATATATATATATATATATATATATATAATATATATATAATATATATATATATATATATCTATATACACGACAGCAGGTGGCATCGTTAATTGAAAATTGGGTAGCGTTACCGGTTACTCGTTACTTGAGAAGAACGTTACATCGTTACAGTTTGAATTTTTTTGAAGCGTTACGTACTCGTTACATGTAACGCGTTACGTAAAGCGTTACTTTCGGTCAGTTTCGTCCTTAATTAATAGTTTTACAGTTTTGGTACATGATCATATACATATTTACTGCTGAAGATTAAATCATTGGATTAACTAAGTTTTTAAACTTTTATTCAAAAATTGAAATTTACATTACTATCATTGACCAAATAATAGAAGGTTTCAGATTTTTAAATTTTTTTATCTATTTTAAGTTTCATTATGTAAACTTAGTGCAATAAATGATATACAATTATGGAATTTAGTGATACAATATTATCCATTTGAAATTTTTATAATTTGATTTTTAATAAACGTAGAAGATTATTTCAATTGTGCGTCACTTTGAACCTAGCTTAGCTGATTTCTTTCACATTGTTTTGTATATTAGTAATGCAAAGTATT
>JABUQX010040592.1:25000-45237 GCA_015478945.1 Trachelipus rathkii
CTTTTTCGTATATTTTTTGAGTTAAAATTCTTCGTATTTGATAAATACTTTATTAATATTGCCTTTAGTATCTAGTGAGTAAAATTCAAGCTATTTTTTTTGTCATAAAGAAATTTTTCGCTATATTTAAAGTGCTTATTTGCTAGGTTATATATTTACAAATATATATATATTGAATTTTGATGTCCTGGGTTCGCTTATTTATTTAAACGGTTGTGTCAACTTTCGTTCGTTACACACTGTGCTTTACTCCTCAAACACAAACGCCGGACCAACATATTGCATATTGCATTTTAATAATCTTTATTGTGCAGTTGCGAAGGTGTTTTGCATATTGCATTGCTTCAGCAATCTTTATTGTGCAGTGTTGAGTTGTAAACGCATAGTGGTTCAAACGGTGCGGTGCTGCGTGGCGTAAAACGGTGCGGTACAGTTCTGGTGCGTGCGAAACGGTGCGGTGCGGTGCAGTGGGAGACGGTGCGTGCACGTTCTTGGTGCGTGCGAAAACGGTGCGGTACACAGTGGCGAACGGTGGGTGCGGTGCGGTTAATATCGAACTTCATATGTCGCGCAGCTTTCATTTCTAAGAGTCGCATTTGTTTCGCACCTGCGCTGTTTGTTCAATTTAAACGTGCGCAGTTCATTTTAAGCGTGCGCATTTGTTTTCACACCTGCGCTGTTCACTTATACGTGCGCAATTGACTTGTGGGCTGCTTGTTTTCTCGTGCCGCAATTGACTTGTACGCTTCACGTGGTGCGCAGTTCACTTAACGTGCGCAATTGACTTGTTCTTGTTTTCTCGTGTCGCCAATTGACTTTGTAGTTGCCTCACGTGGTGCGCACGTCCAACTTATCGCTGTGGCATTGCACTTTTGCTTGTTTTCGTCGTGCGCAATTGACTTGCAGGCATCACGATTGGCGGCAGGTCAACTCATACGTGGCAATTTGATTTATAGTTCGCATTCATTTATGATATGCGCAGTTGACTTGTACTTGGCCTTTCACGTGGCGCAGTCAACTATACGTTGCGCAATGCATTTGCTGCTTGTTTTCTCGGTGCGCACTTTTAACTTTGTAGCTCTTTCGCGTGCCGCAGCAACTCTCTAAGTTGTGCAATTGACTTTTTTCTTGTTTTCTCGTGCGCAATTGAACTTGCAGTTGCTTCACGAGTCGCGTCAACTCATAGGCGCAATTGACATTATTAGTTCCAGTTTCATTTTCATATATGCGCAGTGATTGTATGCTCACGTTGCGCAGCTCAACTTTATAAGTGTGAATTGAGCTTTGTGCTTGTTTTTCTCGTGCCATTGACTTTGTAGCTGCTTCACGTGTGCGCAGTTCACTTATACGTGCGCAATTGACTTTGTGCTTGCTCGTTTTCTCGTGCTGCAATTGCTTTGTAGTTGCTTCACGTGTGCGCAATCAACTTATACGTGCGCAATTGACTTTTTGCTTGTTTTCTCGTGCGCAATTGACTTTGCAGTTGCTTCACGAGTGCGCAGTCAACTATACGTGCGCAATTGACTTTATAGTTGCGCAGTTTCATTTCATTATGCGCAGTGGACTTTGTATTGCTTCACGTGTGTCGCAGCTCAAATTATACGGTGGGCATTGCCTTTTTGCTTGTTTCTCGTGCGCAATTGACTTTTGCAAGTTTTGCTGTCACGAGTGCGCAGTCTAACTCATACGCTGCGCAATTGCTTTAAGTTGGCCAGTTTCATTTTCATATGATGCGCAGTGACTTTGTATTGGCTTCACGTTTGCGCAGTCAACTTATACGTGCGCAAATTGACTTTGTGCTTGTTTCTCGTGTCGGCATCTTAACTTTTGTGCTTCTCGTGTGCGCAGTTCACTTATACGTGCGCAATTAACTTTGGTTGCTTCATAGGTGCGCAGGGACTTTGCAGTTGCTTCAAGTGTGCGCAGTCAACTCATACGTGCCGCAATTGACTTGTATAGTTCGGCCATTCATTTGTTTCTGGCTTTCATACGTGCGGCAATTGAACTTTGGCTTGTTTTCTTTCGTGTGTCAATTAACTTTGTAGCTGCTTCTCGTGTGCGCAGTCAAACTTATACGTGCGCAATTGACTTTGAGTTTGCTTCATAGGTGCGCAGTGACCTTGCAGTTGTTTCACGTGTGCGCAGTCAACTCATACGTGCGCAATGACTTTATAGTTGCGCAGTTCATTTGTGTTTGCTTCATACGTGCGCAATTGACTTTGTGCTTGTTTTCTCGTGCGCAATTGACTTTGTAGTTGCTTCACGTGTGCGCAGTCAACTTATACGTGCGCAATTGACTTTGAGTTTGCTTCATAGGTGCGCAGTGACTTTGCAGTTGCTTCACGTGTGCGCAGTCAACTCATACGTGTGCAATTGACTTTATAGTTGCGCAGTTCATTTGTGTTTGCTTCATACGTGCGCAGTGACTTTGTAGTTGTTTTTCGTGTGCGCAGTCAACTTATTGTGTGCGCAATTGACTTTGTGTTTGCTTCATAGGTGCGCAGTGACTTGTCAGTTGCTTCATCGTGTGCGCAGTCAACCATACGTGCGCAATTTGCTTTATAGTTCGCAGTTCATCTTCATTATCGCAGTGACTTGGTAGTTGCTTTCACTGTGCGCAATTGATCTTTTGTTGTTTCACGTGGCGAAATTGGAATTTATGTGATTTTTTTCTGCGCTGTTGACTTTTTTTGTATCTTTTGATTCTTCAGGTGTTGATATTTTTCTGCGCTGTTTACATTTGTTTGTGCTTTTGACTCTGCAGTGGTTTTTTTTGGCGCAGTTGATATTTTTCTGCGCTGTTGACATTTTTTTTGCACTTTTGATTCTTCAGTGCGGTTTTCTCAGGCGCAGTTGATATTTTTCTGCGCTATTGATATTTTTCTGCGCTGTTGACATTTTTTTGTGCTTTTGACTCCGCAGTGTGTTTTTTTTGGGCGCAGTTAATATTTTTCTGCGCAGTTAGTTTCCCAGGGTTTATTAACTGCTCTAGTAGCCAGTTGGGAAATATTCACACTACTTCACATTTGAATATAATTTGTTCACGATGGATATATTAAACGATTTAGACTTAAAGGTCACAGAGGAGTTCTCAAATGAAAGACCTGCGTCTTCTTCGGATGAAACAACAGCTAGTTTAAGAGCAACATTACAGGGTGAGCTGAGTCCCCTTCGAATGAAAAGGGGTGTTTTAAGGAGAAAGCTTACTCTATGCTGCAAACATTTTCCTGAAAAAGGTGATGATTCAGAGTCACCTACCCTCATCGACCCTGTTGTTATCAAAACAATTTTCGACAAGGTGACCTCGATTATCTCGGACATTAAGGCTCAAGATACTCTGATCGAAAACCTATTAATAGGGGCTGAGTACACCAAGTTCGACCAATCGCTTCTAGACGAAGAGATTTCCGCTACTGATGCTTACCACATAAAAGTGGCTCAAGCTCTTCAACTGTTAAGAGTCGAATATGGATATGAAATCAAGTCTCGAAGATCTTCTGATGCCCTTTCTGATAATGAGAGAGCAGCTTCAAATTCGAACAAAACATGCTGTGAACACTCCAAGTCTTTTCCCATGCAGCCTTTTAGCCTGAAGATCCCAGCCCTAAAATGCGGAGATTTTTCAGGCGAGAAGGACAAGCACTCCTTTCGTTCCTTCCTGCAGGAGTTCAATAATGTGTATGGGGGGAGGAGGGACTTGTCACAAGCTGTTAAGTTGCAGTATCTCAAGTCCCATTTAAAGGGATATGCTCTCAGAGACATTGAGCATTTGACGGGTACAGATGAGAACTATGAAGTTGCCTTGTCCATTTTAAAAGAACATTATTTGGACAAGGCCTTCATTATTGATTCTATTTTCCATGAACTGGACTCATCTCCGTCTCTGGACGGGAAGCAACTTGAAGACAGTCATCCTTTATTGTTAAAAAGTTCGGGCTCATCAAAAGGAAATAATAAACTACTAGTAATAAAAGTAACGAAAGTAATATTAATAACTGCAATTAATCATCATAATAGCATTGTCTAACTTCTCTCTCAATTTTTAAGAGTTGAAGCTGGCGACTAAGGACAATATCCGTCAATTTAATCTGATTTTAAAAGAGCATAAAGATAATCAATTGCTGTAGGTTTCGCACTCTCAGACTCAACTCTATTCCTCATCACTAAATATCTCTTCCAAGAACTTCAAAAGGGAGAAGAGGAGACCCTCTGATCAGAAGAGTCATACTTTCAACACTTCAAAAGGTAGTGGCTCTGTAAAAAGAACTTTCTCCTCTGAACCTCAATCAAATTATAATTCAACTTCGAATCAATCTTCAAGGGAAGTCAAGTGTAAGCTGTGCAATGGAGACCATTACCTCTCTGACTGCACGGTTTACGTAAACCCTAAATCAAAAAGGGACAGATGTGTAGCATTAAACATGTGCTGTAACTGTTCCAGCATAAAGCACATGGCAGATACATGCCCGGCTAAAACACTCAATTTAAAGTATCCATGCTATAAATGTAAGAGCCGAAAACATCTAGCCGCTCTCTGTTCCGCTGGAACCACTAATCAAAACAGGGAGCATTCTCGTCAAGAAAATGCTGATGAAGGAAATAAAGCTGATGTTAATCATCTTTGTATTAATACTGGGCAATCATCAGCTTCACATATTCTGCCTACAATAACCATAATAGCAAGGCACAATAACAAATCAGTTCCTATTCGCTCTCTTATAGATTTGGGATCACAGAGAACATATGCTGGCCCTAAATTGCTTACTAAACTCGGAATCAACTGTGAGCAATTACCTATAATCAGAAATCCAATAAAAACATTTATCGGAGAAGAAGAACGTACATCGTACCTAGTCGACCTAGATATAAATTGCTGCTGCAATTCCTTCTTTAGAACCCCGGTCCTGGTCGACCCTTCTTTGGATGTTGGGTTTGCGGTTAAAGGGTTAGCATCAGCCATTAGTCGCATTTCGTTAAAGTATAATGTGGCTGACAAGTCCTTTGTGGGCCCTTATGGGGATTCGGTCGATGACATCGACCTTCTTTTAGGTACTGACACTTTATGTCATATGAAACACTTCCAAATTATCGATTGTTTGGAAGGTAGTGCCATTCAGACTTGCTTTGGGTTGGTTCCTTTCGGCCCAGTGAATTCTTTTCTACTTCCTCATCAACAAGCCTTTCTATACAGAAAGCAGACTTCAACATCAACTCTTGATTTACAATCAAATCAGAAAGATTCATGACTATCCATGTCTGTCTCCTCGCTGCCAAAACACCTATTCCAAGCTTCTCCTAATCTCGTCAACTCGATCATTGACCCTCATCCTACTTACCCGGACGTTCTTAGCATTTCTTCAAATGAAATAAGTGCCGACCTGGGTTTGGAATATCTGTACAGCTTGGAGTCCTTGGGTATTCAGGAGGAGAAGGATTATGGTACCATCGATAAGGAATTTATCTCTAAATTCCACAATGCAATTCAATTTATCGATGGAAAATACCATATTGAAATCCCATGGATCCCAGAATTAGTGGATCAGGTCCCTTCGAATTATCGTATTGCTTTAAGTACGCTTAGACGAGTTAAAAATCGTCTTAGCAATCAAGGTCTTGATAAGGCCTACACTGATGTTTTTAAGGAACAACTGAGATGTGGTATCATCGAAATCATCTCTGTTGATCCGAAGGAGTTCGATCGTTACATATGGATCCCCCACAGGCCTGTAATAAAAATGGCTGATCAGGTTTCTACTAAAATCAGGCCTGTGTTCAATTGTAGCCTTAGAACAAAAGGCGCTCCTTCTCTTAATCAAGCCTGTTACCCAGGCATCGACTTGTTGGTTCCTTTACTT
This sequence comes from Trachelipus rathkii, assembly GCA_015478945.1. Taxonomy (NCBI): domain Eukaryota; kingdom Metazoa; phylum Arthropoda; class Malacostraca; order Isopoda; family Trachelipodidae; genus Trachelipus; species Trachelipus rathkii. Next base: position 30,856 of record JABUQX010040592.1, read on the forward strand.
CGTCTCCTTCTTTCCTTTAGGACCAACAAATATGTGGTTGTCGCTGACATCTCGAAAGCCTTTCTTCAGATCTATCTTAAACTTGAAAGCGATCGTAACAAGTTTTGTTTCTTCTGGGAAGAAGATGGCCGACTTGTTACTTATAGGTACGCGACAATCATTTTTGGCCTTGCGGTATCCTTTTATCTTAGGAGCCGTAATAAGACATCATATTAAAAGCAAATATTCATTCGATCTGGTATCTCGGCTTCTTGTCAATAACTTGTATGTGGATAATTTTATCTACACTCATTCATCCCCTGATGTTTTGAGAGACATCTATTCAGCCTCAGTAGAAAGGATGAAGGAGGGTGGGTTCAACTTGTGTTCCTGGAACACCAACCACCCTGATCTAAAAGCTCAAATCAAAGACGATCAGATGCTTTCCTCTCATAATTGTGATGAGGAAAAAGTCTTGGGGTATCTTTATCATCCCGAAAATGATACCCTTAGATTAGCAGACTTTGACCTTACCTCAGTCGAATCAAAACGAGATCTTCTCTCCCAAGTAAACAAAATCTTTGATCCTCTTTCTTTTTTCCTTCCTGTAACCTTAAGGGGACGTCTGTTGATGAGGCGGACATGGGAGAAAGAAATGAGTTGGGATGACTCCATTGACCAGGATATAAAAGAAGATTGGGAGAAACTTCGTGCTGATCTCGACGACCTCAAAAACTTATCTTTTCAACGCTTCTGCTTTGAAGCATCAGCAAATTCAACTCTCAACATCTTTTGTGACGCAAGTTCACAATGTTATGGGTTCGCAGTCTACGTCACCGGTTCAGAAACTGTCCCGTCACTATTGTGGGCAAAATCTAAGGTGGCTCCTCTCAGGGGAAAAACACTTCCTTGTCTCGAGCTGTTATCAGTCTATTTGGCTCTTAAGTGCCTTCCACAAATATTGACGGGATTAACAGAGGTTGAATTCAAGGCTGTCAACATCTTCTCGGATTCCCAAATCGTCCTTGCATGGGTAGCGGGAGGAGGTAGCAAGACAAAACAAATTTTTGTTAAAAATAGAATCCAAGATATCAAAAGCATGGTCTCCTCCATGAGAGATGACAATTTACTGCCTATCTCTTTTCACTACGTTAAAACGGATGAAAACCCTGCCGACTTGATAACTCGAGGGTTATCTCATCGAGAGTTTGTCAAAAAACTAAGCCTTTGGAAATTTGGTCCGAACTGGCTCCGCTACGATCAGGTTTACTGGCCCAATTTCAGCAGTTCGGGGGGAGGAATGGTGGACCCTTCTTCAACATTTATGGTCATACAGGCCCCACCTCCTCCTATCATCAACATTTCACGATATTCTTCTTTGTCAACATTGTTAAGAGTATGTTCTCTACTTTTCAAATTCGGTTGTATCAACTCTTTCCTCAATCGAATGTGACAGACAAGCTAGACTTTCTTGTTAAAAAGTCATGCAGCAAGGAAAGCTTGTTCTGTTGAACTTCGGTTCTTAATGATGTGTAAGTCGAAAGCCTGCTTCCTGGCTCAGAAACACCCACCTGATTTGGTTTCGTCTCATCCTTCTTTTAGATGACTCAGGCTCATTCAGAATAAGGGCCGTTATCCGGTACTAATTATCTAATTTGTTTTGAGGTGGTGAATCCTGTATTCTGTTTAGTAAAGTCACATCAATCGACTTTCTCATCATTAAAGATGCGCATGTTGCCTGTAAACACCTTGGCATTCAGGCAAGCCGCTTGACCATGTATTCGGCATAAAAAGCGTTGTATTGGATTAGCATCAGCTGCGACCACGATAAGAAAAGATAACTGTCCGGAATGTTCATCTGCATAAAAAGTACACCCAGCTTTGTCCTTTTTCAATATTCGAAGTTCATCAATTTCAACAAAATTCATGAGTTGATACTGTTTAGTCGTCTGATCACTAGTAGTAGGTGTTGACTACACTAAACACTTCTTTGTCAAAGTCAAAGGTTCAAATCAACCACCACAAAAAATGTACATATTGTTGTACACTTGTCTCAACATTCGTTGTGTGTATTTAGAATTTTGATCCCCGTGACATGTCATGCAATAATCATTGTGCAATGCGTGTTCAAATTGCGTGTTTGTCAGCTAAGTTTGGCGTAATCCAAATTTCTTATATAAGTGACGAATGGGCATCTCCGTGTTTCGCTTTAATAGAAGCGCGATGCCTCTTGAACAATCGTGTGTTTCGGAAACAGGTTCCCGAGTATTTCTGGCGTCATATCAACAATTCACAACATAATCAGGAATTCCAATTGCTATAAGATGCCCTTGGATGGGAAGTATGTGGAAAGACTTCAAATACGGACTGTCAACAAAATCTGTCCTTCTACAGAGACAGCAGTAAGGGCGTCAAATAGCTATGGAATATTTCGATTTTGTAATCACTACATCCTGCCGTCGGTATATGACGCCTTGGACGCTAGTTAACGGTCGAGACCTCTAACTTACGACCTCTTCGGATCAACGATACTTGTATCCCTAACTGCAAATTGTTTTTAAAACTTTGGCTAATACAAGTCTCATTTATAACTAATGCCTAAATCTTCTTCCATTCAACGCTTACCCAGAGAGGAACGTTATTACAGTTCCTCAGAGAGATCTTAACGGAGATGGTTCGAGGACTTTAAGAACTCGACGGTATAACCTGAATCACCTTCTTAAGACCTGAGAGAAGTTAGAAGAGATCTGTTATTTCAAGGGTCGCAGGGAAAATAAGTAAAGGGGGGAACGTTTGTACTTCATTAAAGTCCTGTAAAGGAGGGGCCATATTGGCAAATGTGGGCTAATAATCCAAGGCGAACGCTCATAATATGGAGATAGAGTGGGTAAGGTCTCGGGTTCAGGTTGAAAGTCCGTACCCCCAGGAGGCTATATATAGACTTGTGTATCCTATCAAACCTATTTTCCCTTCTGGGATTTCTATCTGACTCAATAGTGAGGAAGTACGGAATGACACTCTCGTTAAGGTAACTGATGCCTCTTCTACTACGATGGTTCCTTTACCATCTTCTTCTCAGGCAACCAGTCCTAGTGTAATCCCAACCTTAACCAATGATAATTCCACAACAAATCAACAATCCTCGTCCTAACGAAAAGCGGCGGCGTGCGCGATCTAATATTTCTCAATGTTCGATCCATCGATTCGGAATCGGTAACAGAAGAATCGCTCATATTGCAGATTGATGTAAGTATCATTATTTCGATAAGTTAATGATATTAAAGAGATTTTTTTTCTATTTTTTTTTATTATCGGCACTAAATTCCGTGCTCGAGTAATTTATGCCATCCGCCCCCCTGCCCAGGATACTAAAATTTACAATCTTTAGTATCTCAAAATATTAAGTAAATATCATGTTCTTAATTTATCTTTGTCAAAATGTTTCAAAATGGTAATGTACTGAATAATCGCCAATTGCGTTTTCATTTAGTTCATTGATTTTTCGCTATAATTGAGAATGATGTTTCCCTTTTGATTGAAAGGAACAAGAACAGCAAAATCTCACTCGGTAAAAAAATTACCTAAATCAAGGTCTTTTGCCTTTTTGCTTCGTGTCGAAAATACCGTCTGTGAATCTGTTCTTTTGCTTTTTACTTTCGTGTGTGAATATACCGAATACCATTTGTGAATCTCCGTTTTTGCCTTTTTGATCGATTTCGTGAATATCGTTAAAGAAGTCTTTAATTTCATGATCAAAATTATGTTATGGCTTTCAAGTTTTAACTATTCAAATAAAATTGTGATTTAAACTGTGTGGTTTCGTATCAAGACCTACGTAGGTGAAGAGAAGTTTACCCAGTAACTAACTGTTGATTGAAAGAAACGTATTTCAATATAACTGTGGAAAAGAACAATTTTCCAATCAATTAACCGCTTGCCGTTACCTATCTACTGATTTTACTCAAGTAAGTTGTTTTTTGTTTCTTTTCATATTTTTTAAGGGTGCATTTCTCCATCTGCGTAATATCAAGTAAATTTAAATTTATCACAGTTTAAGTTACTTTTAAACTACCTATGCATAAAAATGTGTATTTGACTCATCTTAAAATTAACGAGGAGAGTACATAATTTTTATAAAATAAAAAGAATTATTGTTAATAATTTTAGTAATATGAGTAGAAGGCCTATTTAGATACCTTTTATACGTTACTCGTTCAAATAAATAGACTTTCTATTAAATTTTGTTTTTTTGTTTTTAACTAAAGAATACCCCAAGGGTATACCGCACCGATGGCAGGAGTCGGGGTCTCTCGGCCTTCCGGGGAACTACGGGGTAGGACTAATTCCCCCCCTCCGGGGAGGGTCTCCGGAACCCCCGCTCTTTGGTATTTGGGTGTCGCGGGGGTTCCTCCGCCCCTCCCCTACGGGGTAATGAAAACGTCCCCCCGTGTTCCCGTCTGCTCGAGCCCGCTACATGTTGCGTGAAACCTTTACAAAATAATATTATATATTTATATATAATATAATATATATATATATATAATATAGATAATATATATATATATATATATATAATATATATAACTATATATATATATATATATATATATATATATAACCAGCGTTAGTATAGTCGTCATTGTATCTAACTATTAATTGCTACAGTAAAGACGGAAATACATTGGTGAAATGCTGTCCATATTTTAGTGCGGAAAAATGTAAAAAAAAAAAAATATATATATATATATATATTCTCACAAACTACAATAACTACAGCGAAAGGGAATATCATATTTGGAATCCTGGTAAAATTTCACATGGGAAAATGCTTTATACGGCACTGCTAGGGGGCCTCGAGCCGACGGGGAACACAGGGGGGGACTTTTCCATACCCCGTAGGGGAGGCGGAGGTAACCCCTTGCGACCAACCCAAGATGACCAAACGAGCGGGGGTTCCGGATGACCCTCCCGGAGGGGGGGAATAGTCCTACCCGTAGTTTCCCCGGAAGGCCGAGAGACCCCGACTCTGCCATCGGTGCGGTATACAACCCTTGGGTATTCTTTAGTGAAAAAAAACAACAAAATTTGAAGTTGAAAGTGATTATTTTAACGAAAAACTATTTATTTTAACGAGAAACCAATAAAAGTCTCTAAATAGGCTTTAATCAATTACTTATAATTATAACAATAATCTTTATGTTTATTTTTTTAATTTTTTTACATTTCCCTATGTGAAATTTACCAGGATTCCAAAAATATGTATTCTTTTTCGGCTGTAACTATTGTATTTCTTGAGATATATATATATAATTGTTTTTTTTTTTTTTTGTTTTTTTTGCATTTCCGCACTAAAATTGGACCAGCAATTCGCACAATGAATTTCCATTTTTTTTTATGCTGTAACATTAATAGTTTTTAAGATACATATGAAGGATATACTAAACGCTGACCATATATTATATATATATTATGATATATATATATGTAAGTATATTAGTATATATTATATATTATATATGTTCTCTAGTGTATATATATATATATATTAATATATCTATATATATATAATATAATATATATAATATATATATATATATATATATATATCTAATATATATATATATATTATATATATATCTATATAATATATAATATATATAATAATATATATTATATATATATATATATAATATAATAATTATATTATATATAATATATATAGTATATAATATATAATATAATATATATCTATATATATATATATATATAAGTATCATATAATATAATATATATATATATATATTAATATATATATATATATATATATATATAATTATATATATAAATACTAGTCCCCGCCGGTCGAGCTCCCCCCCAAGTGAAACAATAGGTGCGTAGCAATTTTTCATTTTGTATTTTATTTCTATTTTTTTATTCTAATTTTATTTTACCGCACTAAAATGTGCCAGGATTCCAACAATGTATTCCTTCTCCCTAGCTATGTGGTATTATTATTATTATATTATTATTATTATATCATTATTATTATTATTATTATTATTATTATTATTATTATTAATTTTATTATTATTATTACTATTAATTATTATCTTATTATTATTTTTAATTATTATTATTATTATTATTATTATTATTAATTATATTATTATTATAAAGAAATCTAAAAATGTATTAAAGTAAATGCAATGTAAATATAAATTAAATACGCGCTAGCTCAAATATTTTCGCAAAGATTTAAAATTTTCTTCTGTTTACAACAATATTATGAATTAATACCAACCTTAAACTAACATTAATGGGGATTGCGAAAACAACAAAAGAACTATATAATATATATAATATTATATATATAATTATATATATATATATAATAATATAATAATAATATATATATATACTATATATATATATATAATATATATTATATATACTATATATATATATATAATATATATATATATAATATAAATATATATATATATATATATATAATTATATATATATAATATCGCTAAATATATATTATATATATATATATAATATGTATATATATATAATATATATATATATATATATATATATATAATAGTATATATATATATTATAGTAGTTAGGGCGCGCCACTTCAGCAGATGCATACCGATTTAGGCAAATCTGGACATCTGGAATTCTGGTTTCTATTTTAACTTTCATACTTTTTTTTCTGGAATCAGGGGGTTATTGACGGTGTTTTTTTTTTATGCGCGGTTAGATGTTTGTGATTCGGAGCCGGAGCCTTGAGCCTGTAGCACTTCGATCGATGCGTTATTACGCAGTTTTCGCGCGTTTATAGCTGTGCGTGTCGCTTTTGCGGTTATTCATTTTTTTTTTTGGCAGGCAAGAGTCCTTGTCGTCAGTAGAGACTTTATTCATTGCTCCCTCTCCGATATAGTCCCGTGGCACACTGAGGAGCTAATGTCATATAAGGTAGATTTCATTCCTTTGTCATGAAAGGCGAAATGAATTTTGAAACACCTGTTTCCCATAATTCTTATGAGCTTTGACAGGTAGGGAGAAGGGCGAAAATGCAGAAGCGAAGAAGTGAGGGGTAAGGGCATATATTCATTGTGTTTGAAAAGGAAAAAATGATATGATACGAAACCTACAAACAACAGGCACACACACAGTCGCACATGGCACACAGCACACGCCGTGCCACACATAATATTATATGATATTATATATAGAGTAGTAGATATATATATTATAGTAAGTTATATATGATTATATAATATATTATTATATATATATATATATATATATATTGGTTAATTATACCCATATACGAACACACACACACACCGCGCACATATATATCTACTATACTATAATATATAATATATATATATATATATAATATTATATATATATATTATATATATAATGTAGTATATTGAATATATATATATATAATTATATATATATATATATATCTATATATTATATATATATATTATAGTTATAATATTATATATACTGATATATATTATATATATATATAATTGGTTAATTATATCATTTACGAACACACACGACACAACACACACACACACAACCACACACACACAACACACACACATACATTATATATTATATATATATATATATTAATATATATATATTATATAATCTAGTATATATATATTTTTCAGTATATATATAGTATTATAGACTTATTGTATTTCCGGTTATTTATAGCTTGTATATCAACAGCACACACACGCACACACACACACATGATATATACAACTATATATAATATATATGTATTATATATTAATATATATATATAAAATATATATAATATATATAGTATATATATATACTATATACTATATTATATATATATACTATAATATAAATTATATTAAGTAAGTTTAATATAGTAATAGTATATAATATTATATACTATATATTATAATATAATAGATATAATATAATATAGTACTATAATATATATTATATAATATATGTATATATATATAATATAAATGTCTTGGAATTTCCTAATGTCGTTCATATTTAATATATACATTCGGGCCTTCTTGATGTATTGTTGTTCAAAAGTAGGCAGTTATTGTATTTAATCATATTATTAAAGTTTTGTACATTTAAAGGTCTATTGACAAAAAAAATCTTTTATTTAAAACTTTTTATTTATTTTGTTTAATTTGTGTATAGACATTTCTGTTGTACAGTAAAAAGTTTTATTCTTCTTATGACATAACCTAAAAAATTTCTAATTTTTACAATAACTTAAACGCAGTAAATCAGTAAATCAGGTAAATTCCAGACTAACTCTCCAGCCACCCTCTCCTACCGCATCCGTTACTATTGATCTATTGATCTAATTGATCTATTGATCTATTGATTCACGTCATATTTTGTATAATATTACACAAACTTTAATTTATTTTGTTTTGTTTCTCTTTAAACATAGTTGATTTTACACATAAATTTTGTTCTTCTGTTTATAACTTAAAAAAAATTAAGCATTTTACATACCTTAAAGCATAAATCAGTAAATCTGTAAATCCAACTACCCTCCAGCCACCCTCCTGTCCATCCTTGAATTATTGATCTATTGATCTATTGATTCAAAACATATTTTGTAAATATAACAAACTTTTATTTATTTTTGTTTGTTTCTTTAAACATTTTTGTTTTACTAAAAATTTATTCTTTTAATGTTTATAACTTAAATAATTAGCATTTTACATACGTTAAAGAGCGTAAATCAGTAAATCTTAAATCCCACTACCTCCACACCCTCCTACCCCTTCCGTGATCTATTGATCTAGTTGATCTAGATCTAGTATGATGTCAAACACTATTTGTATAATATTTAGACACTAAAACTTTATTTATGTTTTGTTTTTTCTTTAAACCAGTTTTTGTTTTTACTAAAAACTTTATTCTTTTTAATGTTTATAACTTAAAAAATGGCATTTTATACACCTTAAAGCTAGTCAACATCAGAAATCAGTAATCAATTACTGTATCCAGCCACTCTACCCTTTCCATGATCTATTGATCTATTGATGCTTTGATGCTATTGATATATTTGATTCATGTCAATATTTTGTTATACATATAGACACAGAAACTTAGTTTATGTTGGTTGTTGTTTCGTTAAGCATTTTTGTTTTACTAAAAAAATTATGCTTTTCATGTTTATGACTTTACCTCACCCCACCCTCTCTACCCATATCGTGACTATGATCTAATTGATCTATTGATTCTAATGCCTCTATTGATTCAAGTCATATTTTGGTATAATATAACAAACAAAACTTTTATTTATTTTTGTTTTGTTTCTTTAACATTTTTGTTAACTAAAAAATTATTCTTTTTAGTTTATAACTAAAAAATTGCATTTTTACATACCTTAAAGCAGTAAATCAGTAAATTCAGTAAATCCAACTAACCTTCACAGCCATCCTCCTATCCCTTCCATGATCTATTGACTCATCCATTATCTATTGATATATTGATTCAATTCATATTTGTGTATAACATAACACAAAACGTTTTTTATTTTTTTTTGTTTCTTAAAACATTTTGTTTTTACTAAAAAATAATTCTTTTTATGTTTATAACTTACAAAAATTTAGCATTTTTACATACCTTATAACGCAGTAAATCAGTAATCAGTAAAGTCAACCTGTTATCAGCCACCCTACCCTCCTGTCCAATCATGCTATTGATCTATTGATCTATTGATTCAAAACATATTTGTATAATATAACACACAACTCTTTTACTTATTTGCGTTTTGTTTCTTTAAACCATTTTTGTTTTACTAAAAAATTTATTCTTTTTTATGTTATAAGCTTCATAAAAATTGCTGATTGTTTACATACCCCTAGATGCAGTAAAATCAGTAAATCATAATCATAAATCAGTAAAAGCAGTATAGCGTCAGTAAATCCATGGTAAACTCAGTAAATCCAGTAACATCAAAAGTACCGCTCCAGCCCACCTTCCTGATCCACCCGTGATCTTAATTGATGCTATGATCTATTGATCTATTGACTATTGATCTATTGAATCTCATGATAAGTTAGCATGAAAATAAGTTCGTTGAATAAAAGTTTTATTTATTTGCAAATTTTATTACATTACTATTTTGTTAAAAAATTTTTGTTTTAAAAACTTTTTTATTTATTTATATTTAATTTTATTTATTAATATTTTGTTATTTTTACTTTCTTTATTATTTAACCTTAAATATAGAAGCAAGTAATTTTTTTGTAAAGTGTTTTTGACTCTATATATTAATATGCTGTTAGTTCAATTATTTTGTCTTATGGTTTTTTTTTTTTATTATTGTTGATTTTATTTATTAAAATATTTTGTTTTAAACTTTTTTTTTTTTTTTTTTTTAAAGTTTTATTAATTTTTAGTTTTATTTATTTAAAAATATATATTTTTAATTTTTTTTATTTATTTTTTTGTTTCTTTTAAACATTTTTGTTTTACTAAAAAAATTATTCTTTTTATGTTTATAACTTAAAAAAATTAGCATTTTTACATATCCCTAAAGCAGTAAATCAGTAAATCAGTAAATCAAACTACCCTCATCACCCCTTCTGTGATCTTATTGATCCTATTGAATAATAAATCTATTGATCTATTGATTCAAGTCATATTTTTATTAAAATTGTTATGTTTTACATACCCTAAAGCAGTAAATCAGTAAATCAGTAATTCAAACCATCCACTCTATCCTCCTACCCATCCATGATCTATTGATCTATTTATCTATGATCTAAATAATCGATAAACTGACGGATTGAAAGTCATCCTTGTATAATCATAACACATAAATTTTATTTATTTATGTTGTTTTGTTTCTTTAAACATTTTGTTTTTACTAAAAAAATTATTCTTTTTATGTTTTTATAACTTAAAAAAATTAGCATTGTTTACATATCCTTAAGCAGTAATCTAGTAAATAGTAATTCAAACTACTTCACTCTACCATCCTAACATCTGTGATCCTATTGATCTATTGATCTATTGAATCATTGATTCAAGTCCATATTGTTTATTAAAAAGTTGTTATGTTGTTTCATCACCTTATAAAGCAGTAATCAGTAAACAAGTAAATTCAACCACCCACCTCTATCCCCTACCATGCCATGATTCTAGTTGATCTAGTTGATCTATAAGGTATTGATCTTTGATTTCAAATCATATTTTGTATAACATAGAAAACTTTTATCTTATTTTGTTTTGCTTTCTTTAAACATTTTTTTTTTACTAAAAAGTTTATTCTTTTAATGTATACTAAAAAACAATTAAGCATTTTTAACCATATCCAAAGCAGTAAACATAATTCAGACAGTACGCACTCTCCGCTCCTACGCAGTCCGTGATCTATTTGACTCATTGATCTAGTTGATTCAAGTCATTTTTTATTAAAATTGTTATGGTTGTTACCTACTTAAAAGCAGTTAAATCAAGTAAATCAGTATATTCAACCACACTCTATCCTCCTCCCATGCCGCGATCTATTGACTCTATTGATTATTGATCTATTGATCTAGTGATTCAGGTTATATTTTATATAATAGTAAACACAAAAACATGTTTAAATTATTTTTGTGTTTGTTTCTCCTAAACATTCTTGTTTTACTAAAAAATTTATTCTTTTTATGTTTATAACTTAAAAAATTTGCATTTTTACATACCTTAAAGCAGTAAATCAGTAAATCAGTAAATCAAACTGTATCCAGTCACCCTCCTACCCTTCCATGATCTATTGATCTATTGATCTATTGATTCAAGTCATATTTTGTATATACACAAAACACTAAAACTTGTTATTTATTTTGTTTTGTTTCTTTAAACATTTTGTTTTTACTAAAAAATTTATTCTTTTTATGTTTATAACTTAAAAAATTTTGCATTTTTTACATATTCCTTAAAGCAGTAATTTAATAAATCAGTACAATCAAGACACCCACTCTACCCTCCACCATCCGTGATCTATTGACTATGGATCTATTGATCTATTGATCATATCATTCACTGTCATATTTTGGTATAACAATACATAAAATAAATTCTTTTTGCTGTAGCTGGTGTTGTGAATGGTCACGTTTGTTGTTGCATGTTGTGCAGTTCGTTGAATGTGTGCTCGTTGTTTGAAATGTGCGTTTTCTTGTTATGTTGTTATTGTTTAGTTGTTGTGTTGTTGCTGTTGTTTTAAATATAGTCAAACGTTCAAGTTAAAAAGACAATATAACACACTTTTCAAACATATCTCTAATATTAATGTAATTTACAATTAACATTTTTAAGATGAAAACTATAACCAAAAATAGATACCTCCTACCCCCACTGACATAACAAGCATGTCATGGTAAACAAGGTAACTAAATTAGAAGTTTCAACGTACCAGCAGAAGTCAGCATAGCAATCTCAATCTTTATTATACACAACATCACAAAATATTATTATTATTATTATTATTATTATTATTATATTATTATTATATATATTAATTATTATTATTATTATTCCACAATGAGTCTCACAATACCAATAATGCGTGCGATCACTTCGCCTCCAGGTCCACAACTAGAACATTGATAGGTAAATTGCTCTTCAGACACCTAAACATTACGTAATCTTATTGCGCTCAAGGGTAACCAATCAGAGAACTGTATTTGCTATGCTGACTTCTGCTGGTAAGTTGAAACTTCTAATTTAGTTACCTTGTTAATGAATGCTGTATGTCAGTTAGGTTAGATGAGATATATTTTTGTTTAGTTTTCAAAAATATCAATGTTAATGTAAAATTAACATTAATCATTTTAGACGATATTTTGAAATAGTGTTGTTATTTCATTTAACTTGAAAAAGTTTGATATATTTAAAACAACATCAACAACAACAACAACGAACAAAACAACAACAACAACTCGAACAACAACAACAACCAACAACAACTACAACACAATAAAACAACAACGAACAACAACAACAACCGCAACATTCAACCACAGACACAACACTGCAACAAATGCAAACACAAACGTGACATTTCAACAACACCAGCTACAGCAAACAGAATTTATTGTTATGTATTATACAAAATATGAACATGTAATCAATAGATCAAATAGATAATAGATAAAAGATAAATAATGATCAATAGATCACGGATGGGTAGGAGGGTAAGGGTGGGTGTTTGATTTACTGATTTACTGATTTACTGGCTTTCAGGGTATGTAAAATGCCAATTTTTTTAAGTTATACAAACAAAAAACGAAATAAATTTTTAGTTAAACAAACAAAAATGTTAAAAGAAAAGCAAAACAAAATAAATAAAAGTTTTTGTGTATGTTATAAAAAATAGACTTGAATCAATAGATCAATAGATCACTAGATCAATAGATCATGGATGGTGGGAGGGGGGAAGGACAGTTGATTAACTGTTTTACTGATTTTACTGCTTTAAGGTATGTAAAAAATGCAAATTTTTAACGTTATAAAACATAAAAAGAATAATTTTTAGTAAAAACTAAAATGTTTTAAAGAAACAAAACAAAAAAAATAAAAGTTTTTGATTATTATTATATAAAATATAACCTGGAATCAATAGATCAATAGATCGAATAGATCGAATAGATCGCTGGATGGGTAGGAGGAATAAGTGGGTGGGTTTGGAATTACTGTTTACTTGATTTAACTTGTCTTTAAGGTATGTAATAACATAACAATTTAATAAAACATATGACTTGAATCAATAGATCAAGTAGATCAATAGAATCAATAGATCAATAGCTCAATAGATCATGGATGGGTAGGAGATTGGTGGAGAGGGTGAAGTACTGATTACTGATTTTAGGGTATGTAAACAGTAACGAATTTTAAGTAAAAAATGACTTTAATTCATATAGATCAATAGAATTAATAGAATCAATAGATCAATTAATACGGAGTGGGGTAGCGAGGAAGCGTGGGTGGTTTGAATTATGATTTACTATTGAACTGCTTTAAGGTATGTCAAACAATAACATTTTAATAAAAATAATTGACTAATCAATAGAGTCAATCGATCAAATATGATTCAATAGATCGAATAGATCAACGGATGGTAGAGGGTAGAGGTTGGTATTTGAATTACTGGATTTATCTGATTGTACTGCTTTAAGGATATGTAAAGTAATACTAAATTTTTTAAGTTAATAACATCAAAAAGAATGAAATTTTTAGTAAAAACAAAATGTTAAAAAAAAGCAAAACCAAAAATACAATAAACGTTTTGTGTTTAGTTATAACAAGACATATACTTGAATTCAATAGATCAATAGATCAATAGCTCAAAAG
>JABUQX010040593.1:0-22035 GCA_015478945.1 Trachelipus rathkii
AGTGCGTCTAGAACCAACATCTCTTATATCTATCACAGCCAGTCAAGTAGTCGATAGGGAGGAGCATGGACCGGAGGATTACTCCCGAAGAGTGACGTAGTTAAAACTATTATAGTATATATATTAACAGTGAGTAGATATATAGTACATAGTATAGTATATATAATATATATATATAAATATATGATGATACGTTAAGTATTAGTAAGTATATATGATCAATTTGTGTTGTTGTGGCTCCCTGCAACCTTCGAGCAAAATAAGTGTTAGTTAATGTAATACTGGAGGTGGTGTGTATATGTGTATGTGTGCGTTTAATAACATTATGATTTATTATACCGTCAGTCATTTTCATTTCTCTATTAGTAAATAAAGTTTTGCTGTTCAATGCCTGAATTCTATAAGCAAAGGCATGTCAACGTTGACAGCATATGAGGAGCGGGTATGACGGTGAAGGATGGACTTAGGCGGGTGAGCGGCTGGGTCGGGAGTCGGTTTGATGACGCTCGGGAAAAGGAGATTGGGGCACCGGTGGCGGGACGTGCAGGGATTCAAGGGCGATAGAGTTTGTGTAAGTGAGTATTGTCGTGATATTGTAGACATACATTTTATAGTTAGCGCTTATGGCGCGCAATTTGGAAAGGAATCAATTGGACGAGGTGCATTCCAGTGTCCTGTAGAAACAAGCAATAAAGAAGTCCCGACGTGTCCAGTACGTCTAAGGTACTTTTAAAGAGGGCAAGTGGAAGTTAGTGCTCTGGGCCTGATGACTTTGTGCTGATGCGCGGCGAAAAGGTGACCAGGCCCTCAACAAGGACATGCGTGGATGGATCGAGCTCTAATAAATGAAATGAATAAACCGTGGGAGTCGATCGTCGTGATGACCGGCCCGAGAGAAGTCACTTGCACCCCAAGTTAACTCTAATCTATTTGTTAATTATTCACTTATATTTACATATTATTGTAAGATGACTAGGAAAGGGTTTTTAGTATGTGGAAGTTGAAACTGTTTCGATCCTGGTAATCGTCTATCAAATAAGAGAAAAAAAACTTACAAGTAAAGGAATAATAAAGTGTTCTAAACTTCTAAACTTCGTGTTAATTAATTATAATAATTTCAAATTTCTAACCTTTGCTAGAAGAAAATAAATCTGAAACTTGAAAATATTATAATTAAATTTGCATACACATTTACTCACATTGACGGTCCGAAAAAGTAAAGTAGATTTGAAGAAATGTCTTATTCTATCTAATATAAATTATGTTGGAACAAACGCAAGAATCCCCGTGTGAAGAATGAGAACGCAAGCCACTTCTCCAAAACAAGTCAGGGAGAAAACTCTTAATTTCCACATTAAAATGTCGCCTCTCATTCGTTCCAATTTGTACTGTTTTGTCCTAAGGTTTGTTGTTCTAGTTATTGATAAATTGTGTTTTTTCACTTCGCAGTAAGTTGAGTGCTATTATAATCTTGCATATATATCTCTTCTATTTGTTCTCCACGCTGGTTAAGCTTTTTTTGTCATTTCGACTTGAATTACTATTTCTTAACGTTTCTCAAAACACAATTGTTGTATTTACCTTTTTTCTCATGCCAACTTTCTCCCCATTTAATGCTCTATGGTTGATTTCCCTTTGTTGAGTGCTTCACTTTTGACTTGCCTGGTGTTATTTTATCTGAAAAATTATCAAGAGAAGTTGCGAAAAAGTTGCTTTGCTTGGATCATTCTTGTTTCTCTTCCATGAATCACTATTGTTTTCTTTCCAGTTGATTTCCGGGTCCATAAATAATACTTCCTTACCTTTTGTAAGATTATACTTTTGCTGATTACAATCAGATAGAGTTTACCGTATTCAATGCCATCCGACTTATGCGGTCAGCGATTGAAACTGCGAGCTCTATCTTTTTAAAAAAGTTATCTCACATAACTAATATGAATTGCTGAGTTCCCGGTTCTTCTTCTGTTACTTGATAGTTGATGAATTTAGGATATCTTTAACATAAAAACTTTACAAAAAATACTCTGTGGAAATTATAACCCGATTGTTTTCAAAAGTAAATATTCAGAATATACTTCCTATCGTCCTGTTCTATTGTTATTGTTTGATGTTTATATTATTTTTCTATTTTTTTGGTCATTTAATGACATATTAATTAACCGACTTTTAATCTAGTTCCGTTTTTTAGCCTTGTTCCGATCTTTCTCAATGAATCTTGTGGCTTCATTATAATAAGCTTCTTGATTTCATTCTACCTCATTTTTTTTTCTCCAACACATTTGGCTTTTAGGCTTCCTCTTTTCCTCCCTATATATATTTTAACATCTTTGAAGTAATTAAGAAGACATCGCTCTCTTACAGTTCATTTTATTTTGTCGAAAAGAAATCTATTTCGTTTCTCGCTGAGCGAAATCATGAAAATGTTGCCGTACCTGGCCATGGAGATACAGAAATTTTTTTTGGCCCAGCTAAAAGAGTTTATGAAAGTTGCCAAAGAGGTCGAGGGCAATATGTGCCAAATTGCCAGGGAACAACGACAATCCGAAGAAAGCCGTCGACCAAGAAGAGGCAGAAGTGAAGAGCGTAAAAGGAGATATGACAACGTCCGTGCTTCCTAAATCCTATTGTATATATTTATTTATGGTGCTCGTATATCTACATCCTGGTTGCCTATTCTTTTGTGAGTCCCACTGACGGATCGTGCTTCTCATTTTTACCGTTCGATTCTTTTTTTTACCTCTCCTCTTTTGGGATGGCTAGACTCGACGCCTCAAACCCCACTTGAAATGGAGGATCGGGAAACGGATCATAAGTCCGCCCAGTTACCAAGAGCCTAGCGACAAGGTAAAAATTCAGTTAAGAAATAAAAGGGTTTCTTTTAATTCTATTTTTGTAGATATCAAATTGATGATGATTGATGATGATTGATTAGATTTTTTATGATTTGATTGATTCGATCAAACAATAATAATTAACTAAACTTTCAAATATTTATGTATCATCTTTGATATATAAAAATTTATATATAATATATATAACAATATATATATGATAAATATTACATTTCTTTATATAGCTAAATAAATAAATATTTTTGTTTAATTAAGAAAAATGGTTAAAGGAAATTAAATTGCAGTTTAAGCCCCTGATAGTATATTCAGTATTTCAAATGATAATTTTTAATTAGTTTTTTAATTTGTCTCGCTTATGAAATCACATTTTATAATCTTTATTCTATTTTTTTGATATGCATCGCCGATTTTGTTATGTTGAAGTAATGTATAGTAGTAATATAACAACGTGTAACTTTGAATTAAAAGATACGCTGGCGGGACTGTCAGAGAATGCTTTTCCAAACATAGGTCAGTTCCGCCCTCGGTTCGTTCTTAATATCGTCAAATAATTTGGGCGTCCCAGAAGGTTCCCTGAAGGTTCTAATGGTCCTCAGGAAGATACTAGATTGGATTCAGAAAGAAGAATATACATAAGTTAAAAGTGACTAATTTTTTCTAAATTGACTATGATAAGTTGTGGTGAGAATAGTAGTATACCCATTAAAGATAATTTGCATTTCTAGTTGGAGAAATTGGGCATTTTTGTAGTTGTGTGAGGAGATATAGATTCTAGGATTCCGATCTCTTTTTGGTTTAATAACTATTAAGTTTTTAGTGTATTTTTCTGTCCCTATTCGTTATACACACAATAATTCTTATCAGCAGAGCCTGCTGTTGGCGGAAAAGTACGAAATCAAAGTTGTGTTATTTACCTTAAACCAACCTTTTTTTCTTAGCTTAGTTGAAAGGTATAAGATTATTTAGATGTATATTTTTCTCATGCACTGTAGACCTAATTTACCTTTTAATGTGTGTAGTGCGCCTCACACACCTATATTATATACTATATATATATTATAATTTTACTTTTTCCTTAAGTTAACGCTATATATATGCAATATGAAAGTGGTTGTATTACTTTAAACAAAAGACTTTATGATTAGTATATATATATATTCATATCTAATAATATTATATTTATCCAATAATTGGAGCTGGTTCGAGTAATTTGTTAATTTTTTGTAGCTGGTGGACTTTTGTACTTGTGTTATGCACACGCACCGTGGGGGGAGCAATTTCGCCCGAAGGCTATAATAAGTGTAAATATATAAAAGTGGGAACGGGTAGGATAACTATATATTGTGGGAATAGTGCACCACCCTTCCTTGGATGTTGTGGTTGAAATGGATTCACTTTTGTGTCTTGCCCTGGCTTACTTGTTTGTTTGGCTGTGAAAGGAAGTTCATTGATTCAGTTGGGTGTTTGTAAGGACTGGATCTGTTGACAGAACAAGAAGAAGTACAAGAAAGAACTGTCATTTATGATGTATAAGGTATATTTGTTTTTTATATTCATTTTTTTCTTTTTTTGTATGAAATTATTATATTTTATTTTTATTATTGATTATTATATTATTATTATTATTTTTGAGTTATTATGTTTTATTGATTTTTAGGTAATTGAAATCAGTAAAAGTTTTTTTTTATGATTTTATTTTTTTTATATTTTTATTAATAAATGATTTAATGATATGTATATATTCTATTTATTTGTTTATGTTAGTTTTTTTTATTTTATTATCTTTATATATATTATAGTTATTTTATATTATTTTCTGATATATTATTATTATATATATATTTTATGATTATTACTGTTGATTCTGTATAATATTAGTATATATATATTATTATGACAAATAAAATAAAAGTATGAACTTACTTCAGATTCTCTAATACTTAAGTCAATTGCTTTGTCGTGATTAACGTATAGGTTGGGAAGATATCGGGTCACCGATGTTGGAAACTTTCAAGTCAACTGTGATATACTGTTGCTTTCCTAACTCAAAAACATAATAATTCTTTTTTGGAAGCATTTCCAGATCTATTTCACCAACAACCTGCACATCACTCTCGCAAAGATTTTGGCTCTTTCAAAATTCTCTTCTGAATCCAAAAATATAAATTCAATTGTAAGTAACATAAAAAATTAGAGTAATAAATAGGCATTTCAAGTTAGTTTAAAAAGATTATGATTCCAACTTTATTAGTCTTAAATAAAATTAAAATACACAAAGACAGTTACTTCAATGGGTAAATTTATGGGTCTATATATATATATATATATAATATATAATATATTATATTAATATATATATAATATCATATATATAATATATATATTATAATTATATAAATATATATATATATATATTAGATATATATATATATATATATATATATTAAATAGATGAACGAAAGAAAAGAATTTCAAGTTTTACCTCACAGCCTCTTGTTGATTTAAAATTGGGTAATCGTCAATGTCGGGCAAAGGTTCTCCTTCTTCAACAGGCTTAGGATCCTTCTGGTGGATTTTGTAGGACAGCTTAAATCTGACTGTCGCAGGACATCTCTTTGTCCGCCTTAATATTATATATATATAATATAATATATATAATATCTATATCTATATATAAATATATATATATATATATATATATATATATATATAATACTAAAATATATATATATATATATATATATATATATCAATGTAAATATAAATTAATATATATATATATATATATATAATATATATATATAATAAGATATAGTATAAAATAATATATATATATATATAATATAATTAATATTATATATATATATTATATAATATATAATATATATCTATGAGATTCTAATAAATAATTTCTTCTAAAATCGAACAATAGTTATTTATTTTATATATTAAAACGAAAACATTACTCATCTTAAAAGGTTAGTAAATAAATGAGATTTAAGTGCTAAAGATCATTTAGTTTCATACAAAAATATGGTTACAATACTTGTCTAGATAAGTAACTTAGAAGTATTATAAAAAACATCTATTTTCTCAAAAAATTATAACGGTCTATCCTAAGGAAACGTGTTTTTCTTTTTTATAGTTTTATAGAGAATGCTCCTGGCTTTGATTTGCATTCCACTAACATGTTTGACAAATGTTTGACAAACGAGCAGAGCTTAAGATATTTGGCTTTTTCGAGGACCGGTGCTCCCTATCGAAATCGTACAGTGTATTTCAAAAAAAATTTGTTTAAAAATATTATATGACTTAAATACGATATAAAATAAACTAATTCTATGATTTTAATCGATTAAGCTGTTCATCGGTATAAAATCTTTAGCATTTACAACATCATATCAAGGAAGTAATGATTTTCAATTTTAATAGTTTTATTATAATAATTATATTATTATTTTTTAGAAAAATATTTTATAAATAATTCTTCTTTTTCCAGAGCTGTAAATAAAAATGAGTTCAGAACCTTCGACTTATCTTTTACAGCTACAAGTGGTGTAAGTATCGAGGAAAGCAATCTCGATGCAAGCGAACAAGATTTCTTTCTGATAACCTGAAGACATGATAGATTGAAGGAACATTTAAGAATAATACATTACATGGCATTGGTAAATGGTAACATAAGCTTATTTTTGGTTATGTATTTACTAATTGTAAAACATTTTCAAGTTAAACAAGAAACCAGAAGATCTGCAGGCTCACTCATCAATTCCAGAGAAGTTAAGTTCATTATTTTGGATAATCAATGTAAAAGCTTAAAGAATATCGTACCCAAACATTTTTTAGATAAGATGATTTGTCAGAAGTCATTGAAAAAGATAATTTTTTCTATTTCGAACAGAGCCGCATAAGAGTATGGGGAAAGAAAAAAAAAAATGCAACACCCGCTTCGACCACCAAAATATCCATATTCAACAAAGGTTATGATAAAGCTTTTAAGTCAAGCCTTGATGGACTTGTCAGATATTTGACACCACCAAAACGCACTGTGAAAGAACACATAAATGAAGAAGACAGACAGATATATTCTCTGCCTCCTTCAGATAGGAACAAATTGGAAGGCATAGCGCTGCTATGGATGGAGTTTCCATTATAAAAATTCCTTACAAGCAAATAAAGAGA
Source organism: Trachelipus rathkii (assembly GCA_015478945.1). Lineage (NCBI taxonomy): Eukaryota > Metazoa > Arthropoda > Malacostraca > Isopoda > Trachelipodidae > Trachelipus > Trachelipus rathkii. Next base: position 7,035 of record JABUQX010040593.1, read on the forward strand.
GCGAAGACACAGTGACAAAACATCTTGACACCGGTCGGACGTTGGAAATAATCAAAAATGAAATCACCTTAAGTAAATGCCTTAAGATTGTAAGTTTCTAAAATTATTAAGTTAATTATATTATAACTGTATCTGATCTATTTTTGTTCTACCTACCTGTAACTTTGCTTACATAGCCATTAGAATATGTATTTTGTTGTTCTCAAGTATGATCCCTTATTTCTATTAATGTGTTTCTAACGTTTCTTTTCGTCTTTCTTTTCTAGTATATTGTACGAAGATGTATAGTACAAATGATAATTCTTTATAAGCCACAAGGCTCATGTGCTTTAGCAAGAAGAGGAATCACAAATGAATCAGAACATAAAAGAATGACACAGGGATCTAATGGGACTTTAGAGGACACAGGAGATCAGCATAACACAGACGATAGAAATAAAGTAAAGTACCTGTCGAGTGATAGAGGTGATTTACAAAACAATTTCTTTTTCATCATGAGATCAAGAATATCTATATTGTCAGTATTTGAGACTAAAGATCTATATAAACGATTAGAATGAAGGAGGTTAATAAATTGCTCTTCGGTTAGCTAGTCGTAAGTACATTGAGTGGATACAGTAGTACTACATCTCAACTAGATAGCTTAGTAATCAGGTTATGTCTATACCTGGTAGGGATATGCGCTAGAATAAAGTAATAAAATTTCTCACGATAGATGAAATAATGCAATTAAAATATTAAAAATTAATAGGGCTTCGATTAAAATTTTGGACAGTAATTAATACAAGTGATGCTTAGTTACCGTACATATGGGGATGGTGCGAATTTTTGCTCCCATAAATTATATATATTGAGTTAAAAGGAAATGTTAGAGAAGTTTTGCGTATATATAGTAGTTTAACAATTTGGTGATAAACAAGAACAGTTTAGGAAATTTGTTGCTAATTAAGAAAACTCACGTGCAAACTTAGTTAGGCAAAAGCTGTTTTTTCTGAAGTATGGAAAATAAAATAAGGAGCAGTTAGAAAATAAATAGAAGCAATGTGTTTTGACACACATGTTGTCAATACAGGTTGCTGATATTATAGAGATGGAAACATGATATATTATATAGTGTTAGATTATTTAATATGAAAAAGATCTTATTTTTTAAACTTGGTGCAATATGTCGCGCACTCATTCATATTCTAATAACTAATAGGGAATATTATAAACTAGAAGGACTAAGTTTTTATCGTGCATTGAGCAAAAATGAGAAATTCAACTAATTGAACCCTCAGTCACTTATGAATGGACCCATCTTAATATTAATATTAATGTTTCAAGACATTGTGATGTCAAAATTGAGACCAAAAAAAAAATTTAATATTGGTAATAGTAATGCATGCAAATATAATATTCATAATTTAATAATATAATAAATAGTCGCTAAAAGTCACATCACTCATCTATATCTGACGCAACTCAAATGATATAGCATTCTAGCCTCGTGCGAGTCAGCTACGGTAATAAAATGATTCGCGAACAAGACATGGAGCACTAGGAGCGTCCCTGTAGTATCGGAAACTAAATATTAAAGAATTTAAATAAATGAATTACGAGCTGAATAGTATTACTTTAGGTTTGTGCTCGCAGAAAAACATATATGCTTCAGAGCGCCAATAGTAAGTGCACTATATCTATATAGTTCACAGTGGATGTCAAATAAGACAATTTACTCTCCTAGAAATTTCCGTGTTTCAGGAATAAATTTTAACTTTAGCTGACTCCGAGAAATAGTTGTCTCATCAGAAGTAACTGTGTAGTCTATTATTAAATAAATGTTAATTGTGAAGTGTTCGATAAAGTTATGGTGGTGTTATAATCACTTCCTTAATGCGACTCCATTGGCCCCACAACCAAGTTTAGCAGAAATTGCTTTAAAATTCCCATCACAATTATTATGATAAAAAATTGTATTCGAGAACATATTACTCAAATATTAGCTGGCATTGTATCTAAATACTAAAAATCTCATTTTAGTCATTGTAAACCCAGATAAGCAAGGTTAGAACTTTCTGCAACTTGTTGACAAAAATATACTTTATGACGAAACACCATCATAAATTAAGACTGAGGCATGCAATAACTATATTGGTATCACGTTTGAGCAATAACTGATAATTGAAGATGATGAGCTAAGCAAGCTTTGATTGAGTTAATACGTATAAAGAGAATGAAACCTGATAAAATACAAATCAAAAATAAATACGATAGTTAAAGCCAAAATCGCTTTGAGAGAAGCTCTCTTATCTCATTTTTGGCGACCATATTAAGTCCTCACTACTTCATAAGTAGTTACAAAGCGCAAAGTAATACGAGTGTCACTACTTCTATTATCAATAGTAAATAACGTACCAACATATTTGCAACATCATTTCTTGTACTAATATTAATCTAGATCCCGATGGTGACTTCTAAATGAAAAGATTAGTGGATCCTTCCATGAAATTGAGAGGGTAACGATAGAATAAAAAAAACAGCCTGAAAGTGAAATAGTAGGAAAGAAAATTGATCGATGGATCAGCATTTTTGGAGCACCAACAAAGATATTTAAAATGATCATTGACTGATGAGAGTTAGTGGTGACTATGACAATGAGACAAAAGAGAAATGTCGCTCACAGTACGTATATGCAGAAAGCTGTTGATGAGTTATAACAACATAGTGTTAGATCTAGTTGACGTCAATTCTGACAACCTATCATTTTATTTATGTGTTATCTTGTATAATAGTATTATATAATTCAGTTAAATAAATACTGAGAATATCTTTAGATCAGTATAGTATAATACCCTGTAATTACTATAGATGTTTACTAATCATGATATATTACATTGATTAAGATTGTTTATAAGATTAATATACAATATAATAAGTAATTTCCTACTATTGTCATATTTAAAAGTCAAATGGTTATTTAGATTATAATTAATATTATAATAATGGTATTCGTCAGTTTAATTTGATATATTCAGACATAATTTAAGCTTTGCCAATTCCTTCCATAGATTAGCCTCGGAATACAGGACGTAATTATAAAAACGACTGACCCTAGTCGAGTAACTCACGAATCACAACGAATATTGACGGCTTTAAAATATTAGATAGTAATATTAGAAATAAAAGCTTAACTTCATTATGTAGCACAAAAAAAGGAGTAAATATATTTGGTACGACTAGAAAAAGTGCGAAATGAGATGCAGCATAATGAGAACAGGGGTCATCAGGTCGCCTGTGAGTCGAACAGAATAGTGTCGAACATGTGCTGACGTGGTGATGTAAATGCTAACCAAACAAGACACGAGATAAAACTGTAGCACATTTGTGTGTAGTGGTGAGCGGAGCACAGAATAAATCGTGAGATAGTGAGAGCCTACGCAAGAGGACGACGCGAGGGATCAGTGACTCAAGAAGCTATATAGGATAGCAAGGCACACTCACACCTATCACGGTTCAAAAGGTAAGATAATATAAGATCGGTGCGGGTATTAACTTACGAGATCACATGTAGTATGAGAGTGGGAATGACTCAGATGTCAGATATGAGTAATATTACTCAATTTATATCATATGACAATATAGAATAGCACATAAATATCCTATTATATACCTCACATATGTAGTAGGCGCCACTACTATACTCACATACTATCATAACGTATGATCGCACCTATAGTTACTACCTATAGTAACTGATATTATATAGCTATCATAATAGAGTATAGTACCTCAATAATATGTTAATATATATATATTATATATATATATAATAATTATAATTGAGATAGTAATAGGTAGACACCGGGAGACTATTCTAAATACGGTGAGGAAAGGGATAAATAAAAATAAAATGACGTTAGCTATTTCAACTAGATGTTCGGAAGGTAATAGTAGTAGAGATTATAGTAACTAATAATTATATCATACAAGAGATAAAGGATGGAGTGGTAATGTCGTCCCTATACAGAGAGATCAAGTGGCGGGTAAAAGTCATACGGTAATGGAGAAAATAAATAGTAGGAAAAGTGAGCGAGCGACTATTGATACAGGTATGGATGTTTACTACAACCATAAATACAATAGGTATGATGTTAGATATATGTGTGCCCAGTTCACCCTAAACTAACTATTACAAGTCTAGAATTTACTACAGAATAAAAGACCTCCGAATAGTTAAATAGGCCTAATATAACAGGCGACTGTGATATAATTAACACTGAAGACTGGGAAATACCATAATATAAAATATAATAATAGAAGAACTCTTACTACTATCATATATGATAATAATATGAGTTTGGTGAAGACGCTAGGCTCCGCGCCCACTAGCAGTTAGAGGAGTCGTAATAGTAGTGCAGACTCGTGTACGAGTAATTTATCTACATGGATGAATTAAGTGGGTAATACCTCGTTTCACTTTCAGCCAGAATTTAAAACCTCGGCGAAAAGTGGTATAGTGTGAGGAGCAGGATATACAAATAGCTAAGGATTAGACATCTAAGATTAAGTGTCAGGAAGAATACGAATTATTTAAAATGAGTTAAACTGAGAAGGTGAAGAGATGAGTGAGAGAGCAAAAGAACAGAGAGAAGAAGGAGAAAGACATACTGTGATGTACGAGAGTATGTGCGAGAAATTAGACTAAGACAGGAGAGAGAGAGAGAAGAGAGAAGATAGAGAGAGACGGAAGAGAGAGAGAAGAGAGAGAGAACAGGTATGAAGAGAGTAGCATGCCTTATAAATGAGAGGAGGATTGGAGATGACGACCCAAAATGATTGTGGTTACATTAATCACTTTTGAATTGGCTTTTTTCTTATGGAGGTGCCTGGCACTTATATATTAAAACCATTTTGGTCTATATGAGACTTGAGCTCATTAGAGAAATAAAGCGGCATGGACGAGTTTCTGCAGTACAGGTAAGACAAACTTGACTGAACTAGAACATCAAGATAGGAACATATTACTGATTCTACCCTATTCTTATCTTACTTTATGATCTTATTAGATATTATTCATATATTTGAATTTATTTTTTCACTTATTTATTTATAATACTAATAAAATCTTAAAGTTTTATATTAGTGGAGAGGATAAAATCAATCAAATGTTATACATCCTATGTTAAGATGTGCTACAGCCCATTTCAATTCCAAGTCAATGGAGAGTGAGGTCTTACTTTATTAATTAGGCAAATCTATTTAGGGCGTGACCGAACATTGCTGGTATTAACACCTACAATATAAAAGGCACTATATTTAAATTAAATGCTTTTCTGAAGGATCCAATGACTTGTATTTCGCGCAAGCATGTTTAGCTCAAAAATAAATAAATATCAATTAAAATTGACTGTATTTTTGAAATTTTTTATTCAAAAATTAAGATGCCTTAAGTTCCATGTTATAGAAAGTCACTGAGTTAATTAACAAGCATAGAAGATTAATCATATGTATATTGGATTTTAGTTTACTTGGACAGAGTTCATGAAGATTATTACTTTGAACGTTAAAGGGATAATTAAGTTAATTATAAACTTTTCGTATTAATGGCCTCAAAAACCTAATCATATGTGTGAGAAGGTGTAAGAAAGGGAAAAAAAAAGGGTGAACACTTATCTAAGTCTCGCCACTATAATCTTTGATAATATATCAATAATATATTCATTTGCTTACTTCACACAGAGGTTTGTTTTAAAATACAACTTTTATTCAATAGTACATTGTCGAAGCACATAGCTGGTGTTGTGAGATTATTCTGTGTAATACCTCAGTAGGCTTGGGATTATATAAACATTTATGAGTAAAAGTTAAACTATCTACTAGTAACTTAATCGTTCAATGAATGACAACTGAACTTTGATGTAGAGCAGTAGATAACCGCGATATTGTAGGAATTACTATTAAAGCTAGACGCAATTACAGTCAGGATAAACAGAATTTACATGTGAAATAAATAGAAAATAAAATAAAATAAGTCCCTGAGATTTAGGTGATTGAGGGACAAATAAACATATAAATGTATCAGAAAAAAAGAGTTTGTATCAAATATTTATATTTAAAATACTGAAAGATGAATAGTTTTTGATATTTAATCAACTTTAATAATTTATTTAATTTCTAAATTAAATAACAATTTACGATTAGCTGGAATATTTGTTCTTTGCGTAAATAGGATTTAAATTAGTGATTCATAATAAAAATAGTAATATAAATATTACATAAATTAATAAATTTATATTGTAATAATATAACAATTAATTAAAAATTATAATAATATAAAAGATAATAACAGTCTAAAAATGTAAATAAATAAACTAATATAATAAATATCAAACATAGCGTTTAAATTATGTAAACACACACATTATTTAAAAGGACTTCTTGAAGATAAAAATAGCAGATAAAAATAAATGTAATAAATTAAATTGCTCCAACTAATATGTATATAATAGAAACCCATCATAATAACGATATTTTTATCAAATAAAAAATAAACAATATACATTTCAAGTAACTAGTAAAGTGAGAGGCAATATTAAAACTGCTTATCGCCCTAATAAGTGAGTATCGTAGGAATCCCACGTTTTCTTGAGCAAAAACATTTTATGCTATATACTATATAATAATAGTAATAGTAAATATATATATTATACCATTATATTATAGGCATAGGAATACTATTGATACTTTTTTTTTCTAATTACGTACTTGTATATTTTTATTTCATATGTTAAAAATTCTTTTTTATCTAAATTGTAAAATTATATAGATTTATGGATAAATAGAAATATATTCTAATTTTAAATAATATAAAATTATGTAAAACAATATATATGATATAGTAGCTGATCACCTCTCTCTTACATTATGATCTCTCAGCTATGGGATAATAATTAATATCTAAAGAAACAATTATATATATATCTCTATACCTGCGTTGATAAAAAAAGAAACGACCTGAGAAAGCCTGCTTTCCTCGTGTCATTTCTCTTTTTTCATAAGAATACACGTTTAAAACAGGCCTCCAATTAACAAAACTATAATTAATAAAAATAAAAATAAATAAATAATTTTTTAAAAAAAATAAAAATAATATAAATAATATTATAAATATTTAATTAGTAGTTCGAAAATTGTTTTAAAATATATTATAAGAATTGAAACATAAATTATACAAATTTATTAAACTTGTAACAAATGTTAATAAAATAATAATAATTTATATATAATAATAAATAAAATAATTAAGTCACCATCAGCTAGCGGAGCTACATCTTCAAATAATAGTATTGGCCATTATATTTATTTTATAAATATAGTTAATATTTAAAAGAGGAATAGACTCACAAAAGGAATTAAAACTCTGACCCAAGACTTAACAGGCATGCTCAATATTATATTAACTATAATATTATTCTTACTTTAAGTGTAGTTTATTATATACATTAATGGTACAGTTATCTAAAGCTTTTTATCTTATATACTAATGTAAGTTAGCAAATATAAAAGTATAGTAATAAATATATTTATATAAACAAGAAGTTAATAAATACTTATAAATATATTTTTAGGTTTTTCCACTCTATTCAAAAATGATAAAAAGAATATCAGAGTTATATGTTGACTTAGTGCGTGAGACCGTATCCCCTAAATATCTGGGTTACTCGCCTACAAAGATAATAACAATACAAGGAACCCAGTAATTTCATTCGGAAATCTTTTTTTAGATATTAATGAATTAACCTAATGCCTAGTTATCCTTCCTATTATTACTGCGGATTGATTATTGAAGACGCGACTATTTTATATTTTTTTGTGTGGCTTATGTATTATATATCAGGTTGATAAATATATTAAAACAATAGTGACTCGACCATTTAGTAAACAAATGACTAAATATCTTATGTGCCTTTATTACCTATATGTATCGTTAAATTAAGTAACAATCACTCACTTTTTGTAATTGTAGATTTTTAAGAGTAAGTATATGTGAGGATTACATATCTATTTTATTTGTGTTTATTGATGTTTTACAGATTTAATACACTATATCATTATCTTAGTATTTATGTATTCTATTTTCGTAGAATCAATCGATTAGTGAGAATTGTATTATTTGCTAAAACATATGAAGTATTGGGTTGAAAGCTACCAATATTCTACAAAAATAACTCTTATTTATTTTTGTGAGTCACCAATGATAAAAATCTACGATAAACCTTTTCATTATTATCCAATTCAATCGTGATAAATTTACATATAAGCAATGTATATTAAGGTGAGATTAACACTCATTTTCTCAATTAAATATTTAAATTCTTTATAATATACCACGGAAAGGAGGAGTAGGAATATAATTTTTTTTAAATATTTCCCTTTTATTTACAACTAGTAAAACATCTAGAACATAAAAAATTTAATCTTAAATTATAAAAGATGTTGTTAATTACTCGGCCCAATTAATATATACAGATTATTATATATACTAAAAATAATTTTTTTATTGACTGGTATATATATATACCTACTTATCCTAATCTAGATATCATTAAACAAAGCATACTTTAACAAAAAATATTTCTCATCAGGATAAATAAAAATTATATACGGAAATTTTGTCAACTTTGCATAAGTAATATTATATGAACAAAATTATGGAAAATCTATATTCAATCATAAAAAGATGTATTTAAAACTATATATTTTATTTGAGACATACTAACTTATAATTAACCACTCGCGAACTGGTAATAACTTATTCCAATTAACTACTCGCCAACCGGTAATAGCTTACTCCAATTAACCACTCGCGAACTGGTACTAACTTACTCCATAATAAGATTGATAAGTGCTTTGACATTCATATATGAGTTCGCAGCTAATAGGTGGTCATAATGATGGCGACGACCCTTCTCCTAATAAAAGTCCACTATTAATTTTGCAAAAGTTTTCGTCTCAATATCAGTTAGTAAATCAGTTTAAATATTAATATGTAATTTTACAATTTATAAATCTTTCGAAATCTCTTTAAAATTTTCGCCAACCCCAAATATATATATATTATATAATATTAATATATATATAGTATATATATATATATTATATATATATAAATATATTATATATTATATATTTATATTAATAGTATATATATATATATTATATATATATTATATATCTCATGAGGTGAGCCGTAGATACATAGGGTAGGCAGTAGTGAAGAGAAGCTCTCTACTACCAATATCTTTTTACTTTTTAATAAATAATTTGTTTTTAATGATAAATTCCGAATGTAATTCTAAAGAATTTTTGTTATTTGTGTTTTAAGTTTAATTAAATTATGGCATATCCTATAAAATTTAAAGTCAATCAACTACTTTATTAATAACAATTAAAATTAATTAAATTCATTTGGAAATTTTCCTTCCTACTCTGTTCTTAAAGATATAATTATTAAAGATCTGAGATAAAAGCGTAGCATCTTCATATTATTACATATAATAAATATATTAATAGGAAGTACAATAAAATTTTGAAAAGTATGAGCAAAACGTAACATGTTACAAATTTCTCACGCTCTCATGCAGTATGAAAGGATTCGGTTATCACCACATGTATTCATTTCGAAATCATTTTGGAAAATAAGACTAAGGAAAGAAAATTAATCTCTCCTCTTTCTACTTCTTCTCTCTTATTATATATATATTATATTATATTTTTAAGAACTAATTCAGTATATGAGTATATATAGTATATTATATATATAGTTTATACTATAATATATATATTAATATAATATTATATTATACTATATATAATTATATAGTAAATATCCACTTTCAAATCCACGCTATCGTTGATGTGCATGGATATTTAAAGTAATAATTATAATTGTAAATGTATCAATCGGTAACTTTGCAGCCTTACGTGAAGAATATATATATTATATATTAATATATTAATATATATATATTATATTTAATATATATAAATATAATATAGATTATAATATATATACTATATATACATGCTAGCTATTAAGCTAGCAATCGATGCATACTCATTACTTATACGTCTAGCTATTCTACTCCTAGTCTATCTAACTAGTCTAATAGTATATACATTATCACTAAGTATACATCAGCTAACTTAATGCCTACCTAATTCATTATTAATTAGCATACTATCCTCTTTACCCTATCCTATATTATAATATATATATATATAACTACATTTGATATTATATATATTATATAGTATATATATATTATAATTATACTTATATTATATATATATATATAGATATATATTATAATATAGATATATATTAATATATATATATTATATATACTAATAATATATTATATATATATATATATTAATATATATATATTATATATATATATAATCATATAATTATATTATATATTATATATATATATATATATATTAATTTACATATAAATAATATAATATATATATATATATATATGCTTACCTACTTTGTAGCACTCTTCAAGAAACGCCCACTGATATATATAGTATATATATATATATAATATAATTGAATATATATTAATATAATATATTAATATATATATAGTATTATATTATAATAATATATATAATTAATATAATATTATATATATATTAATATATATATATATATATTATATAATATATATATATATATATATATATATATATATATATATATATATAATATATAATAAATTTTTTATTTATATTTAACATGGAAGTAAATATGATTTGAAAATAAATATTTTTTATTTTAAAACAATTAACAATTTATTAATAAGTATATATAGTTTTAAATATAAGATTTCATAAAGTGAACAAAATAAATACAAAACTGTAAATATTACAGTTCAATATAGCCTATATCTCCCTTTTACACTGTTTATGTACAGGGCTATATTAAAATTAATAGTCATAAATAAGTATTAATAGTCATAAATCAAATATAATAAACTATTTCAAAATCATGTGAATAAATTGAAAAAGCTAATAAAAAATAATTAATTTTAAAGTAAATTATAATATCATGCAGAGTTTATGTTGTAAAATACTAATTACGACTTTAATATTAATCATATTAATTATTAAATAATATAATGAATTAATATATTAATGATATATTTGATAATGATAAATAATTAATAAATTAATTAATTCACACAATGCACAAGAACGCTTCTCACAATTAACAATAAATAATAATTAAATTAACTGAATATAATAATAATATAATAATAATAATAAATATTATATTTAAATAATAAATAATTTGATTAAATAAATAATCAATAAGAAATAAATAAATTATTTAAATATTAATAATAGTATTATGAATTAAACAATATGGATAAATAATAAATAATTTAAATTAAATAATAAATATAATAATAATAATGAATTAATTATAATTTAGATATATAATAATAATATAATAATAATATAATTATAATTAAATAATATATAATTAATTAATAATAATAATATTAATATATAAATTAATTTATTAATATATAAATAATAATTTAATATATAATTAATTAATAAATAATATAAGAGCCAGGTTGATCTGTTGATAATTTAATGAAGCGAAATAAAGTCGACCCTTGGGTAGTGGATACTAACATATAATTATCATGATTAAAAAACGCTAAAAATAATTATATATATAGTATGATATATTATATATAATATATATAAATATATTAAATGATAATATATATAATTATTTAATATTATAAATAATTAATAATAGTAATAGTAGATAACATTACCGCTATTTACTCAAAATCTAATATTGTGCCTGATCTGACGTATTTTATAATAAAATTGATATAATATAATAAATTGTGAAATATATTTATGTACCAACTGATTTTCAAAATTATCTAACTGTCTCATTACTGAAATTTCACCTTTGAAATGTAAATTATTTAAGTTATTGATTAATGAACTTTTCGTAATTTATTTGTCCAAGGAAGTTTGTTTTTTCCTCTTTTTTGGTTTATAAATTTTACTATAAGGTTGAGCTAAATTATTCTTACATTATTATTCTTACATAACGAAATTATTACATATTATTATATTATTATTTATTAATTATTATATATATTATATTATATTTATTATTATTATTATTTAAATTATATTATTATATTACGTAATCAATAACTACAATCACATTTATCTTTACCTTGAGCGCAATTATAGGTTTGATATTTCGTGATTTAACAATACAATTAAGTTAATAAAATCGATGAGATCTTTGGTGATAGTGTAGATCACACATGATATACCTTGTATATATAAGATGTATTTTTTAACATGTTTTTTAATTTGGTAAATAATTTGCTGTAGATCACACATGAAACCTTGTATATATAAAAAAAAACATAGTAATCAGTATATAAATAATATAATATAATGTGATATGATAATAATAATACAGTTAAATTGAAAATTTATTTAATATATAGTGAAAAAAATAATTGTAAATAATAATTAATATTTATATGTGAAAATATTACCTGTATCCATAACAATATATAATTATTAAATAAAACATAGTGTTGCAGTGATAGTAGTCAAGCTAGTGATAATGATAAGTAATGATAGGTTATTAGTGATTTTAATAATAAGTAGGGATATATATATTGATATTTATAATATAGTTGTCCAAGTGTGTATGATGTATTTAGTTATGGTATAGCACGAATGTATGTTAATATATTATTATGTATTATATTAATATTATATATAATATAAGTATATATATATTATAATATATATTAAATTATATTAATATATATATATTATATTATATAATTATATATTAATATATATAATTATATTATATAATAAATATATTTTATAAAGAAATTTACTTTATTTAGTATACTAAAAAAGCGCCCCGATTAGTTTTAGAAATTTCATCTCATTCCTAGCTCTGGTTATCAAACAAAGCGACGTATAATAGTCCAGGTTCGCAATCTGTAGTCGGGTGGGAGTGAATATGTGACTATTATCTCTCCTTGGGTCTTGGCTTCGGTCACTGCCTCGACGTTATAGTGAGTACACCACTTCATACCTCCTTTTATAATGAGGCTCTCAGCCCGTTGAATATGTGATTGTGTTTATCTCTGTCTGAAAAAAAAGACATTTTACATAAACTATTAAAAATAAATTATGGTAGCTATATAGAAACAAAGGTAGAATGCAAATGAGTTAACGCGAGGCAAATATCATGAGTTCTAATACCTCGTCCGGGAACCTATAGAGTAAGCATATAACCTTAGAGAGTAGTTCCTAATGCTAGGAAATGGATTAGCGTTACCAATGGCCCTAGTGAGGTTGAGCCAAATTGGGTTAAATAAATATAAATAAAAAAACAATAATAAACGCCCAATTATATATATATATTAAGCAACAAACTAACTAATACAAACAATCAATAACATCTATTGGGATATATAAATTCATCGGGTAGTGGAGGGCAAACATATAAATGGGAAGCTCTTCTATATTACGGGTTCATAGGGGTATTTTCAAAAATATAATGAACATAATAATAATTAATAAAAAATAATAATTATAAATATAATAATAATAATTAATAAATTAATAATAATTATATAATTAATAATAATAATTAATATAATTAATAATTATTAAATTAATATATAAATATTAATAATATTAATTAATTAATAATAATAATTATAATTTTAATTATATAATATTATAAATATTATTAATTTATATATTATAAAATTATAACCTATAATATTATATATATATATATATATATAATATATATATATATTATATATATATACTATATATATAGTATAATATTATATAATAATATATACATACATACATAACAATACATGTATAAATTATATATATATATATAAGTATATATATATATTATATATAATATAATATATATATATATATATATTATATATACTTATATATTATATATTATAATATATATATATAATATTATATTACTATATATAATATATTATATATATATATATCACTATATATATATTATATATATATATATATATATAGTATTATAATATATATATATATATATATATATATATATTATTATATATATATATATATATATATATATATATATATATTTATATATATACTATATATTTAATATATATATATAGTATATATATATACATATTATAATATTATATGAATAATTAATATTATATTTATATATATTATATAGGTATATATATATATTATATAATATACATATATATATATACTATATATATATATTTATATTTGTTGTCAATAGTAGGAAAAATAACAGTTTGCTATAGGAGCACCAAAGCACATGAGTTTCGGTCAAGCAAGGTGAAGTAAGTTGGTGTTCTACAGAGGGAATATTAGAACAAAGTCCTCGCACGTTACATAAATTAATGAGAAAAGAAGATTGTGCACCAGAGCAAGTCTGAGGCGAAGTTTCATAAGCTCTAAATTAGTCATCGAAGTATTGGACCTAGGAATGGAAGAGGGTTTTTTTTTTGGATGCAAAGCCTGAGAGCATCTTCGAGCCAGGTTTATGTTTCACCATTTTGTTATTAAAAAAAGGTTAGAGTGAATCCTTGTAAACCTGTGGGGGCATTTGAAAAAGGGAAAAAGTGATGGAAATGCATATTAAACAAGTTCACCAGGCACTACAAGTATATAGTTGGGAGTACCTTAACAGAACTCTCTGTGAATGGCCCGAAAGCGCGAAAAAGGATAAATAAAAAGAGGAAACGTAGTCACGAAAAAATTCTTAAAGCTTCCAACATGAACACTAGGCTGGGATATACACAGCCTTGAGGAATCCTCCCTAATCCCCCTACCAAGGTAAACCTACAATAAGAGTAATATGTGAAAAATA
>JABUQX010040594.1:5000-47500 GCA_015478945.1 Trachelipus rathkii
TCTCATACTGCTCAGCGAACCTTGCCACCGTAACAAGTTTTTTGGCTTAAAAAGCGAATATATCATAGTCTGAACAAAAATATAACATACAACGAAAAACCTAACACAGCTTAAGCAAGAATAAACTGCTAATGTTAACAAAGGTTTCATACTTAACAACAGTAAAGTAATAACAACGCATACAGAATGAACAAGTACGAAGCTGATGAGGTAAATATTCATTTAACAAATCAGTATAGCGATGTGTTTGTTTATTTTATTTTTAATTTCATTTCTTAAATTTTGTTTTTAAAAAACTTTTATTTATTTTTTTAATTTTTTTTCGTTAAAACTTTTTGTTTTTAAAAAACTTTTATTTATTTTAATTTCATTTCTTTAAAACTTTTTGTTTTTAAAAACTTTTGTTTATTTTTAATTTTATTTCTTTAAAACTTTTTGTTTTTTTAAAAAAACTTTTAATTTTTAATTTTATTTCTTTAAAACTTTTTTGTTTTTTACTAAAAATTTTACACTTTTCAAGTTTATAACGTAAAAAATTTGTGTTTTTACATACCCTAAAACGGTAAATCACTGAATCAGTAAATCAAACCACCCCTACCTCCCCCTTACCCATCCCAACCTTGATCTATTGGGGTATTGATCTATTGATCTGTTGACTCCAGTCATATTTCGAGTATCATTTGGATAAACATAGCATAAAAATATGTTCTTTTTTATACTAACCTTCGATATATGTTGACATAACAAATTTTTCACATATAAAGCTAACATAACATAACCTGATGTAAGAATATAATGTATAACATCAAACCTAACATACCTTAAACACGAATAAACAACTAACATTAACAAAGTTCAATACTTAACAACACTAAAGTAACTAGCAAAACATATAGAACGTTGCCTTTCACATCTTTTTTTCTTTTTGTTTTAAAAAACTTTTATTTATTTTATTTTATTTTTTTAAAACTTTTTTTTTTTTTTTTTTTTTTTTTTTTTTTTTTTTTTTTTTTTAAAATTTTTTTTTTTTTTTTTTTTTTTTTAAACTTTTAATTTTTAACTTTATTTCTTTAAAACTTTTTGTTTTTACTAAAAAATTTATTCTTTTTATGTTTATAACGTAAAAAATTTAATTTTAACAGAAAAAACATAAACGTAAATAACCAAAGTTTTCACATCAATAAAGCTAACATACACATAACCTGATACAAGAATATAATTATAATGCAAACCTAACAAAATACCTTACTTAGGCAACAGGAAAGTAACTGACGTTGCTTACAGACCGTACCATATTCACACTTTTTTTTTTCAAACATATCTCTAACATATCACTGTTATTTTACATTAACATAGTAACATTTAACAAAAAATTTTCATAACCTAACCTAATTATCATACTAACCAACGAATATATGCTAACGTAACAAAGTTTTCACATCAATAAAGCTAACATATAACCTGAACTAAGAATATAATGTACACCCACAAACCTACCTTATGGATCGAATAAATGGCTAACCATTAACAAAGTTCATACTTAACAACCTAAGGTAACTAACAATGCATACAGACGAACATGTACGAAGCTGATGTGTTGCTGTTTTCACTAGAGTTATCAAATACGTCGAGAAATTGTTCAAACTCCGCCCACTTTTCGAAACATTATGCAATACCTATGATTCTTGTTTGGTTCGTTTTCGAAACATTACGCAATACCTATGATTCTTGTTTGATTCGTTTTCGAAACATTAAGCTATACATTTGATTCTTGTTTGACACAGGGTCAACATAACAAATTTATTAAAAACATTTTTTATGTTTTTGCTAATGTCTTTATGTTTTATAACAACTCTAAAAACTTTTATTTTTAATTTTATTTCTTTAAAACTTTTTTTTTTTTTGTTTTTTTTTATAAAAAAAACTTTTAATTTTTAATTTTATTTCGTTAAAACTTTTTGTTTTTACTAAAAATTTTATTCTTTTTATTTTTATAACGTAAAAAATTTGTGTTTTTACATACCCAAGCGTAAATCAGTAACAAACCCTCCCTACTCTCCTCATCGTCTTCTACCCTCCCATGATCTATGTCTTATCGTCTATTGTATTAAGTCACATTTCGTGTATATTTTTGGATAAACATACATAAAACAAGTTCTTTATACACTTATCAAATATATGCTAACATAACTAAGTTTTCACATTAATAAAACTAACATAGCATCATCAGGTCTAAGAATATAATATACAACAAACCTAACACATTAAACCTCAATAAACGGTTAAAATTAGCAAAGTTCTACACTTTAACAGCAGTAAAGTAACTAATAGTGCTCAAAAACGTAACCTATTGTTCACATTTTGTCAAGCATATCTCTAACATAGCAATGTTACTTTTAGATTAAATGGTAATATTTAACAAAAATATATCAACAAACTGTCTAATTATCAATACGATCAACGAAATAAACGGCCTAACTACATGTTTTCACATTAATAAGTCAATATGATCATTGACTAAGAATATAATCCACACCGACAAACTAACACACCTTAAACATGAGAATCAACTGTTAACGTTAACAAAGTTTTCACATTAACAACAGTAAAGTAACTAATATAGCATAACAAAAAAGTAACCTATTCACACTTTCTCAACTATTTCTAACACACCAATGTTAATTTTACATTAACATGGTGATATTTAACAAATATTTTATCATAACATGGCTAATTATCAATAACTGATCAAATAATATACGCCTACATAATATAAAGTTTTCCAATACAATACAGCTAACATAGCATAACCGAACTAAAATATAAAATACAACGACAAACCTAACACAACTTACCTATGAATAAACTGTCCAATTAACAAAGTCACACTTAACACAGCATCGTAAAGAATACTCACAACAAGCGTAGAGAGCGGGGCGATGTCATCGCTACCAGCACACGAAAAATGTTCTACTGAAGAAAATAGTGTATAAAACAATCCTTAACGGTAATGGGATTCTTTCTTTCAACCAATCATAAGAGCGTAAACAAGGATATAACACACGAACGAACCATAACGGTTCAAAGGTCTATTCAACATGCTATACAACTTTGTTTAAACATGAAATCAGGTCATATATTTTGTATTTTCAAATATCTATGACTTACGAGGATTCGTTTCACATATTATATTTGTTATTTTCCTGTTTTTCACTAGAGTTATAGATACAATTCGAGAATTTGCTCAAACTCCTCCCACTTTTTCGAAACATTGCGTAATACCTATTGATTCTTGTTTTTGTTTAACAACGTTTCACACTTAAACCAGTGACGTAACTACAAACATACAAAACGTAACTACTCATATTTCTCAAGCATACCTCTACAGCATAACAATGTTTAATTTACATTAACAGGTATCATTAACAAAAGTTATATAACATTGCTAAATTATATAACTAATCAAACGAATATACGTAACGTAATAAGTTTTCACATCAATAAACGGCTAACAAGCATAACCCGAGCTAAGGAAATAGTGTACAACGACAAACTAACATAGCTTACGCACTATAAACTGTTTAACATTAAAAAGTCGCACTTAACATGGTAAAGGTATAACATATGCATACAAAATGTAACTATTCATACTTTTTTCAAAGCACATCTCTAACATATTAACGTTAATTTTTACAAAAACATAATATTTAACAAAATTTATCACATCTTATCTAATTATCATACCAGACAACGAATATAAGCTAACGTAACACTTTTTACATTAAACATAGTAAATTTACAAAAAATTATCATCATATACCTAAATATCATAATCCAAACGAATAATTGCAAAAAATAACAAAGTTTTTGAATAAACACAAATAAAAAATAAAAAGTTTTATCCCTAATAACATAAAGTTCTTTTGGAATAAAATTCATATAAGTGGTAAATAGTTTACTGATTTTAAAGCTGTTAAGCAGTTAAAGTAACTAACATGCAAAACAAAACTAAAATTTTAAAGAAATAAAATTAAAAATAGCTAAAAGTTTTTTAAAACAAAAAGTTTTAAAGAAATAAAGTTAAAAATAATAAAAGTTTTTTAAAACAAAAAGAAAAAAGATGTGAAAGGCAACGTTCCATATGTTTATTGCTAGTTACTTTAGTGTTGTTTAAGTATTGAACTTTGTTAATGTTAGTTGTTTATTAGTGTTTAAGGTATGTTTAGGTTTGATGTTATACTTTATATTCTTACATCAGGTTTCATGTTATGTTAGCTTTATTGAAGTGAAAACTTTTGTTATGTCAACATATATTCGAAGGTTAGTATAAAAAGAACATATTTTTATGCTATTGTTTTATCCAAAACGATACTCGAAATATGACTGGAGTCATCAGATCAATAGATCAATAGATCAATACCCCAATAGATCAAGGTTGGGACGGGTAAGGGGGGAGGTAGGGTGCTTTGATTTACTGATTATGATTTACTGCTTTATGGTATGTAAAATACAAATTTTTTACGTTATAAATTGAAAAGTGTAAAATTTTTTAGTAAAAACAAAAGTTTTAAAGAATTAAGATTTAAAAATTAAAGTTTTTTTAAAAAAAAAAAAGTTTTAAAGAAATAAATTAAAAATAAACAAATTTTTAAAACATAAAAGTTTTAAAGAAATGAAATAAAAAATAAATAAAAGTTTTTTTAAAAAACAAAAAGTTTTAACGAAAAAAAATTAAAAATAAATAAGATTTTTTAAAAACAAAAGGTTTTAAAGAATGAAATTAAAAATAAAATAACAACACCTCGCTATACTGATTTGTTAAATGAATATTTTTACCTCATGCTTCGTACTTGTTTTTCGTATGCGTTGTTATTACTTTACTGTTGTTAAGTATGAAACTTAGTTAATATTAAGTTTATTCTTGCTTAAGCTGTGTTTAGGTTTTTCGTTGTATGTTTATATTCTTGGTTCAGACTATGATATATTAAGCTTTGTTAAGCCAAAAACTTTGTTACGTGGCATATGTTCGTTGAGCGTATATAATTAGGTACGGTGAATGAATAATATTGCAGTGTTTAATACGAAAATAGTAATGATATGTTAGGATTATGTTTTGAAAGTATGAATAAGGTTCGTTTTTGTATGCCGGTAGTTTATTACTGTTGTTAAGTATGGAACTTTGTTGATGTTAGCGATTTATTCATGCATAAGGTATGTTGGATTTGACGTTATACATTTTATTGTTACATCAGGTTATGATATGTTAGCTTTATCGATGTGAAATCTTTGTTGCGTTAACTATTTTCGTTGGTCAGTATGATAATTACACAAAATTGTGATAAATTTTTGTTAAATGTTACTATGTTCGTGCAAAAATAATAATGATATGTTAGAGATATGTTTGAAAAAGTGTGAATAAGTTACGTATTGTATGCTAATGTTAGTTACGTTACAGTTGTTAAGTATGAACTTTTGTTAAATGTTGACCTGGCTTATTCGTTATAAGATGTGTTGGTGTGAGTTGTACATTATATTCGAGTTCATATGATCCTATGTTTGCTTTATTAATATGAAAACTTTGTTACTTTAGCATATATTCAATGATCAGAATGATAATTACACAAGATTGTGATAAATTTTTGTTAAATGTTACTATGTTAATGTAAAAATATCAGTGATATGTTAGAAAAAAGTGTAAGTAGATTACGTTCTGCGCTCAATGTTAGTTACTTTACTGTTGTTAAGTATGGAAGTTTGTTAATGTAAAACTGTTTATTCATGTTTAAGATGTGTTAGGTTTGTGAGTGTACGTTATATTCGTAGTTCAGGTGATGTTATGTTTTGCTTTATTGATGTGAAAACTTTGTTAGCGTTAGCATATATTCATTTATCAGTATGACTATTTAGACAAGGTTATGATAAAATTTGTTAAATATTACTATGTTAATGTAAAAATATCAGTGATATGTTAGAAAAAGTGTAAGTAGATTACGTTCTGCGCTCAATGTTAGTTACTTTACTGTTGTTAAGTATGGAACTTTGTTAATGTTAGCTGTTTATTCGTGTTTAAGATGTGTTAGGTTTGTGCGTGTATGTTATATTCATAGTTGTGTGTATGTTTGCTTTATTGATGTGAAACTTGTTACGTAGATATATTCATTCGGGCAGTATAATAATCAGACAAGGTTATGATAAAATTTGTTAAATATTACTATGTTAATGTAAAAATATCCTGGATTGGGGTAGGGAGGGGAAGGGGTTGGGTGGTTTGATTTACTGATTTACAGGTTTAGGGTATGTAAAAACAAATTTCTTAAGCTATAAATATGAAAAGCATAAAAATTTAGTAAAAACAAATTGTTTAAAGCATATAAAACAAAATAAAATGAAAGTTTTGTGTTATGTTATACAAGATATGACAGGAATCAGTAGATCATAGATGGGGAGGGTCGGGAGGCTGGGGAGGCAGGGAAGAGGCCGGGAAGGCTCAAGAGGCTCCAGAGGCTCCAGAGGCTTTGGAGGGTGTTTGATTTATATAAAAAACGTAAATTTTTTTGTTATAAACTTAAAAAGAATAAAAAAATGTTTAATTTTTTATTTTTGTTTTTATTTTTTTTAAAAAAAATTTTAAAAATTTTTAAATTTTAAAAAAATTTTTTATTTTATTTTTTTTTATTTTAAATTTTTTTTTTTTTTTTTATTTGTTTTTTTTTTTTATTTTAATTTTTTTATTTTTTTTTATTTTCTGCATCGATGATTACCATCATAAAAAAGGATTTACAAGGGCATTGCCCCATGTCGAATTTCAGATTTTGGGGGCCGGTCCCCGAATTTGGTCAAATTGGTCAATATTTTAACCCCAGGGGCATCTAAGATATATCCTGAGAAGGCTGTATACCAAGTTTCGTTATTCTACGCCAATATTTCAGATTTGGGGCGGGTCCCTCAAATAAGGCCCCATCGGTCATTTTACATCGGTTACACCTATGATACATCCTGAGAAGGTTGTATATCAAGTTTCGTTGTTCTATGTCAATATTTCAGATTTTGGGGTCAGTACCCCATCTGGGGCACCCACAGTCATTTAGCCGGGGTCATTTAAGATATATCCTCAGAAGGTTGTATACGAGTTTCAGCGTTTCATCCATCAATATTTCAGGTTTTTGGGCCTGTCCCCACAAACGGAAATCCTAATAACATCCCTATCGGTCCCTTATAACCATCATATTCGAAAAGATCTACGACCGTCGATAACCATAAATAAAGCACACCAACATTGTTCGTTTAACGATGTTTAAATTAACACGGCTCCGCAAGCGGCTCCTGCACCGGTGCCGGAAGCTAACCTCCTCAGAATCCAATACTAACTCTTTCTAGAAACTCAACTCTGAATCCTCTCACCAAATTTCAGCCTATTACGAACACTTTGATTTTTTAATAGGGGTGGGGTCCCCAGGGGGACGTAACTTCGTATACAATGAGGTTACCTCATCATCTAACCCCCCTCCAAATTTTAACCCGATACGACAACTCTAACCTATGTAAATTTATATCGGAGCCATAGACTGAGCCGGAGCCGGAGCCTAAAAAAAAAATCATTTCTAATAATAATAATAATAATATAATAATAATAATAATATAATAATAAAAATAATAATAATAGTAATAAAAATAATATTAATAAATAAATAATATAATAATAATAATAATAATAATAATAATAATAATAATAATAATAATAATAATAATAATAATAATAAGAAAAAACTTCAGATACTGAGTCGGAGCCGGAGTCGGAGTCGGAATCGCGGCTGGAGTCGGAGTCGGAGTCGGAGTCGGAGTCGGCTCAAAATGGAGCTCACTCCGTGAGCTTAATTTTCACGATGTAATAATAATAATAATAATAATAATAATAATAATAATAATAATAATAATAATAATAATAATAATAATAATAATAATAATAATAATAATAATAATAATAATAATGTGTATGGTGTATGGTGTATGCCCTCGCAAGCGCTCGTAATAAAAAATAATTACGAAATAACATGATAAATCAATTAACTTCTTACTAAAACATGGGTTCTTATCAGCTACGCTGATAAGAACATGTGTTCTTATCAGCTACGCTGATAAGAACACGCTACGCATGCATTCCTAAAGTTGCCTCTGAGACTGTAGACTTACTACTCACTATGTACCAGACACCACCCTACAGTGGTGGGCCGGTAATGGTGTGGGGAAGAATACCGTACACGGGGCGTACGGAGTTACACGTGTTCGATGGAAGGGGGAGGGGTTCCTAACAGGCCCACGATGCATCACGGACATACTGGAGCCATACGTCCTACCATTTGACCTCTACGTCGGTGACACCTTTGTTCTCATGCAGGACAACCATATAGGACATCATCTCCAGCATGCATCGACGTTGTGAAGCTGTCATCTGGGGCCAGGTAAGGCCACATATGGTACTGAGGGACACAGGACGCAGGTAAAGAGGCACCCAGAACACCGCTATCACCTGGCAGTATTGCTTCTTTGACATACGGGACGTTGTGCCCGATTCGCATGGGCTTGAACGGCCCATCATAACATTACTTCCTATGCATATAACCATATTCTTTATATTATTAACATATATACTAACCCTTACTGTCGTTTCAATATTCACCTATGTTCCTTCGTTCCATTGGTATGTTAATTTTGCTGAGTTATATATATATATAATATATATATTATATATATATATATATATATATATATATATCATATATATATATATATATATATATATATATATTATATATATATAATATATATATATATATATATATATATATATATATATATTATATATTAGGGATGTAAGATACAGAAAGAGGCGCATACCAGATACGATACGAATACGATACGATACTTTATTAATATAGATAAAACTACACAGTAATAAGATAGAACATTTGTGCAACTGCTAGGCAACTCAAGAATGCATTCCCTGTACAAACAATACTTAGTCACATTTAATATTTCCATATTTGGTTGTGCCAAGTTATTTTATTTTTATAATTAAAATTAGTGCCTTTAAGGAATAATAATTGCAAAAATAATATTAATAACTATTTACTGTATGTGTTTTTTTAAAAAAATATTCCTTTAGCATTCGTCAACAAACCAGTAAGAAGTTTAGCTACTAGCTTTTCTCTTTTTAACATGAATTACTAATTTAAAAGAAGATTCTTTAAATAGCTACAATATAAAGAACAAAAATAATGAAAGAAGAGACCTCCATTAATCCTAGCGAAAAGTAAAATAAAAAAAACGCTATAACTCAAACATGACATAATAAAAAACTCCTTTAAGATAGATATCATTCAAGTACTCAAATTCAAAAATTCACAAATTGTTGTGCAAAAACATTAAGCTTTCCTAGTATCTGGCGAGGATCTGGTTCCTTTTTGGGGTGTTTCAATTCTACTACACTATAAAATACGCTCCTCCTCGACTGATAAAGAGGTGCTGAACACACATAATTATTTGCCTGCAAGCACTAATAATAATGGAAACCTGGACCCATTCATGCCACCAGCTGACAAGATTCTCTTTGTAGGCAGCATCTCATGTTTCGTAGAGCCCCCCTCATCTCCTCTTCCAGACTGCGGCAATTTGAATTATCTTTCGGCTGCCTTGATGAGCTGTTCTTCTTCAGTTTTTAAAGATGCGGGTTCCTGGTGTGCATTCCTTTGAAGGTGAAAGAGATGTCAATGCAATTTCGGCATGAATCTTATCAAACGTCTCACATATCCAATCCTCATCTTCAGTAGGTTTATTTGCTGAAAAGCAACCATCGTCACTATCGGTGCTGTTGCCAGGGGTTGCTGATAAAGCGGCTTCCACTTTCTCTTGTCCTCTTTTTTTTTTGTCAAGCGAGTGCAAGCTCTCGGTTATGCTATTTTCCATGCATTCTAAGAAGTGGTTCACCGTCGAGGTGTCCATTCTTGTGGGGTTCAGCTGGCTTAAGGAATTCCTTATTAGACCACCTTTTATTTATTTATTTTTCTTACAAGTTGTCAGTGCCGGCTCACACGGGCAGAACCCTATTCCAGGAGTGGGTGTTGAACGCCTCAAATCCATCTAACGCAAATTACGCAGATGAGCAACAGACGTCAGGCTTTATAAGTGGGGAATTAAATTGAAGTAGGAAACACAGATGTGGGGAAGAGAATTCACGGAACAGAGGTGGCAAGAAGAAAGAAGCACGCAGCAAACCAGCTCCTGGGTTACTAACACAACACAAAACTCATGTGCCGGCACATACAGCACCCTTGTGCTACGAGGGCGTCGTAAGGTGGGGTGGTACCGCGAGTGGATAGTTCCTCGAGCACTTTGCCTCTACAGTAAGCTTATAGAAAGAGATAAGCACCAAACATCGCGCCGCAAATATAAAGGTCAAGTGAACTAGAAAGTACAGGCAGTTTTAAGTTTTTGGCCTTTGACTCGAACCTACTCCAAAGCCGGATGAAACCAAGAGCCCCGCCCCCACAGATTATGAGAGCGTACTCCATATCAAGGGCGGATGAGACCCTTGTAATTAGTGGAGTAACTTGAGAAGAGGAAAAAGTCTTCGCACTCTAAACAGACTTCCCAGTTTCTTTGAAGCCGCCCTAGCACCATTGTGATGTGAGGTTTCAAAAACATTTTTTTTGTTTTAATGTTAAGGCCAAGGATGTTATATGTCAACAGTGAGAGACGAAGAACCTCGAACAGAGATTGAAAAGTTAGTGTTTAGAGAGGGAGATTTTGTAGAAGTTGGGTTTTTAAGAATTAAATTTCAAGCTTTGAGACGACCCAACCCCTGAACATTCTATCCAGATCTGCGAGAATAGAATCGAAAGATTAAGAGAGAGGCAATTCTAGAAGTAAAGAGGGAGCAGAATTAAAATGAGTTGAAGAATGAAAGGGTCAGTCATTGACATATGAGTGGATAGAGTTAAGATGTGCAGGTGAGAAGAAATCATTGGATGAAGCAGGGAATAAAGTAGCGATAAAACCAAGAACCTGGGAAACACCCTATGAAGAAAGAAGAAGTCGCCTCAAGCGAACAGGCCAACAACTGAGGATTTGAAGAAAGCTAGACATAAGTAAGCAAAGAGAAGGAGGAAAACCCAAAGGAGGGGAGCTTGAGAGGCAGTGACGCGTGCCATACCCGGTCAAATGCTTTGGATATGTCAAGCGCCACCACACAAGTCTTCCGTAGTTCCTAAGGGCGGAAAACCATAAATTGTTGAATAGGAAGTATTCGCCAGTAGATCTCGACACCGAAAGCGTACTGGGTAATTCAGAAAGAAGGGAAAGATATTCCAGATGATCTAGAAGTGAGAGTTGAGAAAGGGTTTCAAAGATTTAGAAAGAATACAAGTGAGAGCTAATGGGGCGATAGTTAGAGAGATCAGGCAGCATCCTTTTTTTCGGAATAGGTTGGACATATGCGCGCTCCAAACTGAGGGAAAGTGCTAGTATTGAGGCATAGAGATTATAGTTGAACGGGGGTAGCACGGAAGCACACTTCCTCAAAACTCGGGAGGAATGGCATCCGGGCATCCGCCTTCCCTAACGGTTTCATCAGATTTCAGGCAGCTCAATGCACCCGATCAAATGAATGAAGGTTAAAATCATTAGGAACTGAGAGGAAAAAGGCGGAGGAAGAGGAATACCGAGCATCGTCCAGGGTCTGAATTAGAGGAATAGGAGCCAAAGAGATGATTGGCCTTTTCATTTGGAGTATTAGCAAGAATCATCAGAGCGATTAAGAGGAGGAAAGGATGATTACAGAAGTTGTTTAGAGATGTTTTTGGCAAAGAAGGCCAGAGGATTTGTCATGGCGAGAACAAGGGGTCAGCGCATTTTCCGTTTAATGAAAGTCGCCTTTGCTCGTCGAAGAGTATCCTGCAGCGATTTCTAGCTGAATGAAAATTGGAAGAGTGATAGGATGACGATCAATTTTCAATACCGATAAAGCATTGTCTCTAGCCTCGATGGCCAGGGAACAGCACGATTGAACCATGGATTTTGGTGAGGAGAAAAAGATTTAGTCAAGAGGAATGAACTGCTTCATCCCATTACAATTATCAGTTCCACTTTATCGGGCAGAATCTGCAGCGTCTTAAGAAGTCAATTTCAGTCACTTTCAATTATAAGTTAAGCGTAGAAGCAACGCAATGCCCCAATCGGCCCGATCAAGTGCCAGAAAAACGCATCGGGCAGGATGGAGATGTTGGGAGAAAGTATTAAAATTAGGATATAAGGTTGTGGTCAAATTTACCGATAGGAGCGAAGGTGGTGTAATTTTTATAGAGGAAAGGACTAGTGGTGGAAACATAAGTTCAAGTGTGCTTCAAGAATGGTTGGGACACGAATCCGGAATTGTGTAGGTTATTTAATAAGTTGCTCCAGATCGTTGAGAATACTGAATGATTCGGCTTCTCCCAACTAAATCAGTACGATAGGAACCCAACAATTCAGTTTTGGTGTATTGAAATCCCCTAAATAGAGGAGCTCAGTATTTGGATGAGAAGAATATAAGTCTCGTGAGAAGAAGTAAGGTAATCAAAAAAAGATGAAAAATCTGGTTCTGTTAGGAGACAGTAAGCAGAAGCCATCAGAATATTGTAGTAGATGAAGAAAGATTTTAAAGCCACAGAACATTCGAAAGTTAGGCATTCGAGATTCTCGAGAACGTTTATAGAATGCTTTATATTTACATGGCACATACTCCATCCCTTCCAAACGGAATTAATAAAAATAGTTGTAGTTTGGAATATATTAAACAAGTTGAAGGATGATTTCTTAGCCATTATGGGTCTCAGACAAGAGCATAAATTGGGTTTAGAGTTAGAGAGTTAGTATTATTCCATGGGTGCAGAGTTAGAGTGCAAGCAATTGATGTTGGTAAAGTCAAAAGAAAGCCATGCCTGTGCAAATCTGCTATATCACAATCACACGCACACGCAACGCACGACGCACACGCACACCGCACAAGCAATTCACAAAAAAAAAAAAAAAAAAAAAAAAAAAAAAGACAAACAAATAGACAAAAACAAAGGAGAAATGAGGAAAATTTATTCGTACGTTAAAACCAAAATTTTAAAAACATAAAACCTATTTAACAGCAAATAATCTAAAAATGAATATCCAGAAAGTTTTAAAAAAACCTACAGCACTCACACGCTCTTCACCAATTGTCGTACAAAAAAAAAATGCTATTGATCAACTAAAAGCAGATAAATATGGTATAAATTATAATAATGGCTGTCCAAATAGGTCAATTTTACGCTAAAGACCAAGTTGGAGAAACGCTACCAAATCTAAGCTTAAAAGAAATTCGAGGAAATAAAAAACATAACTTGGTACTAGCTTTTATATCGAACTAGATTTATTATTGAATCTAAAAGCTTCTCTCATAATTTTTCACCCCAAAAGTAAGAAGTATCGGCCATTTTAACCGATAACCGATACCGATACCATCAAAAATGGCCGATACTACCGATACCGATACCGATACCGATACTATCGGAAACGCGCTAATATATATATATATATATATATATATATATATATATATATATATATTATATATAAATATATATATATATTATATAAAAAAATATTATATTTATATAATATATATATATATATATATAGAAGCTAAATTTAATACATATTTACGTATATATATATATATATATTATAATCCCCTGGAGGCGACACAAATGAAGATGAATAATTTGAAGTATTTAATAAAACACTATATAATTCGTATTACACTAAATCAAAATAAATAGTTCACAAAATTTAATTTTTAACGTTGTAAGAGGAGCCACAATGAATAAATTATTAAGATTGAAGTTGTAAGAGGAGTCCTAGCTTTCACACTCGTATGCGAGATGCTTCTTCAGGAACTAGATGTTATTGTTGATCCAAGTATTGATTTTAGCTACTGAACTGGCAACACAGGTGGTTGTTGTTGTGTGGAGACTATGTCGTTGGTTTGTATTAATTTAAGAAAGTTTTTAAGTTTATTGGATTTTTTAAGATGGAAGTTGGTAAAATCATCGATGAAGGGGTTTCCTGTTTGGTTATTATAATTTTGGGTATTTTTTATTAAAAAGGACTATATTATTTTTCTTTGTGTGGTGTTTTCTATAGGGATGATTAATTTTGAAGACGTGGTGTTTATTATGTGATTGTTACTATTACGGTGATTAGTAAGGGGGTAAGTGGTAAGTTAGATTTTGTCGTGTGTATATCAGCGGGTATGGATTTTTTGAGGGAATGCGTATTGATATTAGGGATGGGTAAAATGTTACTAAAGTTATTTTGGTTATTGTTAAGATTTGTATGTTTATTTTTGGCTTGTTTTAGGGCTTGAAAAATGACGTGACGTGAAATCTAGCTTACTTTTATCTATAGGTCATTGGATTCGTTTAAGGATTTTATCATCTATTTCACTTCACCCACAACGTGCACTCCAAAAGATATGTCTCTTCTCTGAATCAGCTCAAAATATACTTTCTCAATTCTACAAGAGAGGAAAGAAAAGAAATAGTAACAGAATTGGCTTTAATGAGCGTTCATCAAATCTTAATCTATAGAAGTAAGAATTCTCAATCTTTTGCTTTTAAGAGAGTAAGAAGAAATTTTTTTTATACCAAGCAAACATCTTTTTTGTGCGTTAATGAAATTTATATATATAATAGAATATTTTATCTCTTTGTAAATAAATAAAGAGATTATATAATATAATAATATATATATATATATATATATATATATATATATATATATATTATATTATATATACATATATTATATATATATATATATATAATATATAATATATATATATTAATATATATATATATATATATATATATATATTAATATATAATATATATATTATATATTATTATATATAATATATATATATATATATATATATATATATAATTATATATATATATATCTTTATATAATATAATATATATATATTATATATTATAGTTATATATATATATACGGTATATATATATTATATATATATATATAATATATTATATATATATATAATTATATTATATAATATATTATATATATAATATATATATATATGATATAATAATAATAATATAATAATAATAATAATTGTAACGTAGTGTACATGAAGTATATAAATTGTTTTAATTTATTAGATGTGTTTCTTATTATCCTTTAGTAATAAGTGATATCAGCGAGAGAGATTGATTTATTAAAAATAATAATAAAAACACTTAGAGGAATTAAAACTGAGAATGGTTTCATTAAAGTGATTAGTTTATAAAACACTTAGAGAACTTAAGATCGGAGAATGGCTTAATTAAAAAGTTAAAACATAGGACACCACTAATCGATGGAAAACATTATTTAAGGTTATTGTGGTACGGTTTTTTTTTTTTTTTTTTTTTTTTTTTATTTAAAGAAAAAGATTAATTTATTATATAAACGAATAAGATTGATTTATTAAAAGCACTTAGAAGAATTAAAAACGGAGGTTCAAATTAAGGAGATCGATTTATAACACTTAGAGGAATTAAAACGGGGAATGGCTCAATTAAAGCCAAAATTGGGGCACTAATCGATGGAAAACATTATTTATGGTTATCACGGGACAAGCTTTCGTCTAAGTTGTTCATTAGACCTTTTTCAAGTAAAGGGAAGGACTTCAACTACAGATCAAAATGAAGGGTTTGTGGGATGTTAGTTGGTTGGTTTTTTTTGGTTATTTAAATTGAGCCATTCCCCGTTTTTAATTCCTCTAAGTGCTATAAATCGATCTCCTTAATTTGAACCATTCTCCGTTTTTAATTCCTCTAAGTGCTTTTAATAAATCAATCTTATTCGTTTATATAATAAATTAATCTTTTTCGTTTATATTAAAAAAAAAAAAAAAAAAAAAAAAAAACCGTACCACAATAACCTTAAATAATGTTTTCCATCGATTAGTGTCCTATGTTTTAACTTTTTAATTAAGCCATTCTCCGATCTTAAGTTCTCTAAGTGTTTTATAAACTAATCACTTTAATGAAACCATTCTCCGTTTTTAATTCCTCTAAGTGTTTTTAATAAATCAATCTCTCTCGCTGATACCACTAATTACAAAAGGATAATAAGAAACACATCTAATCTTTTAATGAACTAAAATATTCCATTACGCCAAGGGTTCTACAATTATTATTTAAACAATACACGTTCAAGTGGTTTAATAACTATATATATATATATATATATATATATATATATATATATATATATATATATATATATATATATATATATATATATATATATATATATATATATATATATATTTTTATATATAGTAGTTATATATATATATATATAATATATATATATTATACTATATATATTTGCAATGTATTATGTAAGCTTATCTAGGTCAAGAATATTAGATGAAGACAAACGCAAGTAAGAGTCGGTTTTTTACTAGGCTAAATTCATTTAAGTTCTCATTTGTAATCTTTCTAAGACTTTCTTATATTAATTGAACATTTATATAATTCGCTCGAATAATTAACAAGCCGTTTTGATTCCTGCTTAAAAGAATGGTTTTTTATAATTGATAATATAATTTGTGATACTTGCAAATAGAAATTGAACGAAAGAAAATATTAAAATGTACTTTTCTAATTTTCATTATATTATCCAGTGTGGACTTCATTGTGAGCAGTGGTTGGGTCCAGTACATTGACTCAAATTACAATATTATATATGCATTATATAAGTGTTTAAGATCTCATGGTAATTGAATAGCCAAGAGTCAACATATAAGTTTTTGTTTCTCATATTCTGAGGACTATAAATGTCAAATTTTCCAATAAATCTTTCATTTTTTCTTCAGGCAGGACAGGCAATTAATTATTCAAACTTCTATACACTTAATATGAGCTTAAAGTAAATATGATTATTCATGAAACGTTTGATTGTATTCGTAGATAAGTATAAAATCGAATTTGAATTATAAATAAAATAGCGAGACAAAAAGGTTAAACACAGCCCATTATGTTTCTTTAAATTCAATCCTACCATTAATATAAGTTACATATTTTTGGTGTGACTATTTTTAATAATAGATTTTCGAGTTTACGTAATCTTAGATAGATAAAATTTTTAGCAGTGAAAATCTGTTATTTTCTTGAAACAAATAGAAAAAAGATTGAGTTTAAAGTCATATTACACAAAAGTAAGAAGAATAAACCAGTATGTCAAAGTAACAATTCAAAACTCATTTACTTGGCGTGATGCTTACTACGTTCTCACTGCTCCTCATCTTCTCTCTCTCTGGTTTCGTGTTAGATGATGTTGTTTGCTATTCAAACTAATCAACACACTCATTTAATCTATTGATTTTTAGAACACTGCATTTTTTCGGAAAATATTATATAATATATATATATATATATATTATTAATATTATATATTATTATAATATTATATATATATATATATTATATATATTTATATTATATTATATATATATATATTATATTCTATATATATATATATGATATTATTATAAACCAGGGCTGCGGAGTCGGAGTCGGGAGTCGGAGTCGGAGTCGTGGATTCGGAGTCGTGGAAATTCTGTGCAGTTGGAGTTCGGAGTCGAAAATTCCTGTGCAAGTGAAGCGGAGTCGAAAATTCCTGTGAAAGGGGAGTCGGAGTCAAAATTTATAGAATTATAATTATTATTATTTTTATATTTTTTTTCTTTGTATTTTTATATTAAAATTAATTATTATTATTATTATTTATGATGACGATGATTTCACTATTTGCTTTAACAATGGTAAAAAAAAAAAAAAAAAAAAAAAAACCCGCATGTTTTTTTATAATAAAAATAAAAATTTACGTTATACATTTGTTTTCGAAACTGAAATATATTTGTTTGTCATGTGTTACGCCTGCATCTTTATGTCTTTACGGTACTTTACCGTATAGCATTTGGAGATTAGATTCATTGGAAAAATGGTATATTTTTTTTATTCTCAAAAGCAAGCGAAAAAAAATAGTTGAAACAAAAAAAATGTTTTACTGTAACTCTGTAAACACTAAGCTGAGTCAGAGTCGAAATTTTGAATTTGACTGCTGGAGTCGGATTCGAGTCGAATTTGTTTAAGTGGATGGAGTCGGAGTCGAAAATTCCAAATTTTGAATTTAAGGAGTCGGAGTCGAAAAATTTATTTTACGACTCCGTAGCCCTGATATAAACTGAGAAAAATGTATGTATATATTAAATTTTAATATTTTATTTTCAAATAAAATATATTTGAAATTAAAATATTTATATTTATTTAAACATACACTTTCTCAGTATATATATATATATATAATATAATATTATATAATATATTATATATATATATATTATATATATATATATATATATATATATATATATATATATATATTATATTTAGTATATATATATATATAGTGGCGAAGTCGTCAGTCATTTTATTGATGCGCGGACTGACCAGTGAGATAAAAAATAAAATCAATCTTTTTTAAATTTCTATTAATTTTTGGTTGTCATTATTTATATATATATATTATATATATATATATATATATATATTATATATATTATATATATAATATATATATATATATATATTTAATATATCTATAATATATATATATATTCTATATAATAATAATATATATATTATATAATTATAATAATGATAATATATATATATATATATATATTATATATATATATATATATGCGCTTGAAAAGCGGGAAATCAATTGACATGAATTAAATATTAATATAACATGCAGGTAATTGTAATTTGTAGGATCAATTGGCGAGCACATTATAGTATTATTATATAATGTTCAAATCTCTAAGCCAATATAGTGATATAACATGGTTAGCTCATCTTTAGATTTGTCGCTGAAGAACTAATTTGAGCGAATTTGTTTCTGCATATTAAGATTATACTTTAAACTTTGTTCAACTTCGGACTTTGAATATAGTAAATTATTTAAGAAATTATAAATTGAAAAAGTTATTATTAGAATCAGTGAAATATAATAATAATTTCACTCTTTTACAAAAATAAGTCAATCTAAAGTTCCTTACTTTAGAATATATATGTATTATTATAAGTAGAAATATGATGAAACAACTTAAAATATTGGCAATTCGTTTCTTGAAAGAATGTATTTAATGGGAACTACTTTGGAAAATAACCTAATATATTTTATATTATTATTAATTATTATTATTATTATTATTATTATTATTATTATTATTATTTTATTTTATCTATTATTATTATTATTGAAATTTTAATATGAATTTGATATTTTTTGCTGTTTTTATTTTTATTTTTATTTCTTTCATTTCTAATTTTAAAAAAAAACTATTTCGGCCGCTCTCTCTCCCTCGTCTTCTCTCTCATATATATATATATATATATATATTATTATATATATATATTTATATATATATATCTATATATATATATATTATATATATATATATATATATATTATATTATATATATATTTTATATATATATATATATATATATAATATTATATATATATATTATATATATATATATATATATATATATTATATTATGATATATATATCATATATATTATATATATATATTAATACGGTATATATATTATATACTTTTGATAAGGTTCCCACATAAGGCTGAATGATAGAGTTTACTTCATGTGTATAGGTGGAAGTAGGTAATTTTTTTTTTTAGTTGAGTTGTCACCACCACTCACGCAGAGCCCTATTCAGGGGGGGGGTGTTGCACACCAAAAGTTTATTCGTAAGGCAAATTAGCCAGATGAGAATACAGACGGCAGGTTTAAAGTGAGTTTTGAGATTAAATTCAGCAGGGAACACAGAAGATGGGAGAGAATTTGGAGTAGTAAGTATTAGTATTAGTATTGAGTCTAGTATTGAGACATAGAGAATATAGTTGAACGAGGGGCGGGGTATTATGTATTAGTTTGGACAATATTGAGAACATAGAGAATTAGTTGACGAGGGGCGAGGGTCAGCACGTAAGACTTCCCTCAAAGACTCGGCGAGAAATGCCATCCGGGCCCGTTTAACGTTATAGATTCAGGAGCCGTTGTAACCGATCAAATGTAATCACAGGTTAAAGCATGGAAACCTGAGAGGGAGAAGGAGAAGGGAAGGGGAGGAATGCAGAATGTACCAAGGTTGAGTTAGGGGAAATAGGAGGCCGGAAGAGATTGACTTTCAGTTGGAGAGTTTAGCACAGAGCATAGATCGATAAAAGGGGCAAAAGATGATTTACAGAAATTGTTAGAGATGTTTTGGCAAGAGGCCAGAAAGATTTGTTAGTAGGAGAATCAAGGAGGTTAGCGCACCTTTCGTTTGTGAAGCCCGCTTTGCTGCGTCGAAGAGTATCTGAACGATTTCTAGCTGGAGTGAAAAGTTGGAGAGTGATAAGGAGAACGAGAAATTTTTCCACTCCCGATATGCGCTGTCTCTAGCCTGAATGGCCAGAGAACAGCACGATGAACCATGGATTATGAGGAGAGAAAGATTTAGTCGAAGAAGGAATGAACCTGCTCATCCCGACAACGCCCACCTTAGTGGCAGAAGCAGAAGCGTCATCAGAGTCAAAGAAGTCATTCCAATTATAGTTAGCGTAGAAATCGACGCAAGACGCCCCAATCAGCCGATCAAAGTGGGCAGAAAAAAACGCATAGGGCAGGGTGAAGCTGTTGGAGAGAAAGTATTGAAATTAAGAGATATAGATTGTGGGTCAGATTTTACATAGGAGCGGGAGATGTGTATTTTATGGAGAGAAAGTCGGTTGAAACATAGTCAGTTTGATGTTCAAGAATTGGTTGAGTTAAGGTATTGTGGAATAGAAAACAGTGTTGTACAACTTAAATGGCAATACATCATCATGGGAAATAGTGAAGAGTGGTGTCCGACAGGGTTCAGAGCTGGGGTTATTATTGTTCCTCATATATAAAGTGATTTAGACCATGGACTTAAATGCAGGGTTTCTAAGTTTGCAGATGATACAAAGTGGCCACCTTCAGTTAGGAAAGTGAAAGAATGTATAAAGATTCCAATAATGATTTGATAAACTTCTTGGGTGGAAGATAAGTGGCAAATAATTTTTTATAGTAAAATTGTAAGGTTTTTCACTTAGGTTACTCAAATAAAAG
Source organism: Trachelipus rathkii (assembly GCA_015478945.1). Taxonomy (NCBI): domain Eukaryota; kingdom Metazoa; phylum Arthropoda; class Malacostraca; order Isopoda; family Trachelipodidae; genus Trachelipus; species Trachelipus rathkii. The sequence continues at coordinate 26,310 of JABUQX010040594.1, forward strand.
TTTTAACTGCGATATGAATTGGGATTGGCTTGGTCTGTGGACCAAGGAAAAGATATAGGTGTAATTATAAGGCAGTAATTTGAAAGTAGCTATCAGTGTTTTGGAAAGCAAATAATAAAGCTATAAGATGCTCGGATAAAAATCGCAATGTTTGTTTACAAAGAAAAGAAGTAATAAGTAAACTGTATTATAGCTATGTTAGGCCAATAAATAGAGTATTCTGCAAGTTTGGGCCGCTTATTTAAGAAAAGACTTTAGATATGCTAGAGAGAGTGCCACGTAGAGGCACAAGGATGATTTCTGGGTTTGATGGTAAGAGTCTATGAGGAGAGGCTGACGGAGTTAGGAATGTTTTTCAGTAGAAAGGCGATTTCTCAGACGGGACATGATACAATTTTACAAAATTTTTCATCTATTGATAATAGGGACCAATAATTCTTTCTAGTAGAGGAGGACGGGAGACAGGGGGCTAACAGAAATTAAGAGAAAGCATGCATCTTTGATAAGAAAGCATTCTTTCAGCAAAAAAGACTGTTAATTTTTGGAATGGTTTGCCACAGGAGGTGTATATATATTATATATTATATATATTAATATATATATATATATATTATATATTATAATTATTAATATATATATATTATAATATATATATATATATATATATATATATATATTATATTAATGTCGGAATAGGGGACGGGAATGGTCGGAGACTGCTGGAAAATGCACGCTCGGCATGATAATAGATATATATTATATATATATATATATATATATATATATATATATATATATATATATATTATATATAAATACTATTTATATATATATATATTATATATATTATAAATATATATATTCTAAATAACGATATTTGAAATAATTTCTTTCAACAAATGATACATCTATATTTTTCTTTAAAAAATTTAAATATATCCATTTTTTAATAATTTACTGTTTCTTTTCTAATAAAAATAACTTTAAAATTAATATCAAAACTTTTTAATTCTTATTCTTATTATTATTATATTATTATTTTATTAATTATTATTATTATTATTATTATTATTATTATTATTATTATCTTATTATTATTGAAAGAGTACACCTTTTGAGAAAGAAGTTGATAATAAATCTTAATTTCCTGTGTTAAAATATTTTTTCATTAACTAATGCAGAATTTCTAATAATATTTATCAAATTGAAAAATCTCTTTGGGGGAAACAAAAGATATTTTAAATGAAAATAAAATACCCGATTAGTATTTTTTTCTTTTGTTTTTGTTTTGTTCTTCTTTTTGGGGGTTTAATGAATGAGCAAAATAAATTCTTTTGAATGCAAAAAACAAAACATTAAAGGCAAGAACAAGAAAATCAATACCGAATTCCTTCATTTCTTCCTTAATTAACACAAATAAAATAATCTACAATATCCTTTTATATATAGTATATTATATATATATGTTATATATATATATATATTATAATATATATAATATATTATTATAGTATATTTATATATATATATATATATATTATATACTTCTTCATATATATATATAAATTAAGATTTGAGAAGGTTGGGAATGGGATAAGAGACATCTATGCGGCTTTTATAGACCTAGAGAAGGCATTTGATAGTGTGAAGCGGGAGTTGTGGGAAACGCTTGGAAATCCGTATTATGAGGTTGAACCCAAGTTAATAAGAGTGATACGTAGTCTCTATGTCACTAGTAAGAGTGCCGTCAGAACAACGGGTTCCATGTAGAAGCGGGAGTGAGACAGGGAAGAGTGTTGTCTCCTCTGGTGTTTATCATATATATTGGATGGGTGTATCGGAGGTTGGTTTGGAGGAGACGTTGGAAATTATATGGCATAATCAGATGATCTAGCAGTGGTGACAATTTGACAGAGCGCTCGCGATAGCGTTGGATAGGTGGGGAGACGTATGCACAGGAAGGATTAAAAATAATAAGAAAGGGAGGTGATGAAGATCTTCTGATGAAGAGAGGTGCTTGAACTCGTGATAGAGGGGGAAAGGTTGAAGAGTGAAAAATGTAAGTTAACTGGGTGTTTACTGTAAACGTGGTGGAAATGGCCGGAGAGATTGAGGAGAGAATAAACAGGTTTTCGAGGGGTGTGGGACAGTTGTATGGATTGCTGAAAAACAGGCATGTACCGAAGGATGTTAAGGTTGATATATACGACAATACTAAGACCTACCCTCGTATATGGGTCGGAAGCTTGGACTCTTACAGAACAAAAAAGCAAGATTGTGGCAGATAGCTGAAAGGTGCTGAGACTGATGCCGAGTGCAGAAAGAATTCGGAATAGGCGTGAGCTTGGAAATAGAACCCATGATTGTTGATAAGAGACAAATCTGAGGTGGTTGGCCATGTCGAAAGATGAATGAGGAAAGATACCCTGGAGATAATGACCTGGCAGCCGAATTGAAGAAGACATGTTGGGAGACAAGAAGATGGAGCCTGGAGGGATGGTGTTGTAGCATGATTAGCGAGGCGAGAAGATCTTATTGCCGCGGTGGAAGAGAACGGATTCTCGGGAGTCGATCCACATGGAGGTTTTTGCAGAGGACAGGGCTGTGCCCTAATCTCAGGAGTCTGGTGAGAAGAAGATATATATTATATATATTATATATATTATATATTATATATTATATAGTATTACTATATTATTATATTATATATATATATATATATATATATAATATCAGAGGTGCGGGCCTATAATTTTTTTGAGTGCGCTGCCGCTATGCGCCTATGCGCCGGCCTAGTGCGCTTAGGCTATGCGCGCTATTTTTTGGGTCACAATCAATGGCGCTTAGCGCCTAATGCGCTATGCGCATTTGCGCTACGAATTTTCGCCGGCTGTGGATTGTTCGCTTATAATTTATAATTTGCAAAAGTTAAAATTTAGTGCGATAGATAAAAGCATCGCTTTATAGGAGCAAAACACACTTATTAATCTTTTGTAAATAAAACACCGTAAACTAATATCTACAGGTCTTTTTCCTCCTCCATGTCCTTGTGATCCATGTTTTCCCCCAGGAGTTCGCTCGAGCGCTGCAGAGGTTGAAAATCTAGAGACATAGTTGCCAATTTATTTGTAGTTAAGAACTACTGAACCATTATATCTATATATATTATATATTATATATATATATATATATAATATATATATATATATATATAATATATATATATATATATATATATATATTATATATATATATATATATTATATATATATATGGTTTACATTTGTTTTTTAGAATGATATAAGTTTGCCACGCTTCTAAGTTCTAAATTTTAAGGGTCAAAAAAATGTTTGTTCCCTGTTCATAGGCGCGGCTATAGGCGCACAGAATTGGGTGCGCCTTTGCTTAGTCCGCCTTTTTAAAAATTGTTTTGCGCCTATGCGCTTTTGCGCTGACGAAGTTGATAGTAGCGCCATAAGGCGGCATAGGCGCATCTTGGTTGGGGCAACGCCCAGCTCTGATATATATATATATATATTATCATATATATATATATATATATATTTTTATATATATATATATATATATATTATATATATTATATTATATATATATTAAATATATTAAATTTTTATATATATATATATATATATTATATATATATATATATTATATATTATATAACTATATATGAATATATTATATATATATATATTATTATATATATATTATAATATATATAATATATATATATATATATATTATTATTATATATATAAAGTATCTAAAATAAATACATGGATCTATACACGAACCAAGAGTTCGTTGGCTTTTGTCCTCTGCTCCTGAACATGAAAATTTTGATTTTCATTTCGGAAAAGAGGAAAGTAAGCTTTTATAATTTTAATTTTAGCACCTTTCTATCATGTCATATACTTCGTGGCGAAAACTGTGTAACAATCGGTTTACTTCAATTTGCTTGTATAATTTTTTTGTCGGTAATGTTCCATGCATAAGGCACTATGTGACATAAAATCTTCGATAAAGGCCAACGTTTGGTGTTCTGACGACATTGTCAACGACAAAACAGTTATAAAAACTGAACTGCAAGTTGAAGATAAATCCAATACTGGTGGAAGTGAGTGCACAACTCTGCGTGTAACTAAAAGCGGAACTGTTTAACTGATTTGAGGCTTGCTTTTGCTCTACGGCGAATGGGTCTAGCGCATGTGAAAGGCACAGGTATGAACCTACCTAATGGCGGAAGTGAACTTTGAAAATGTTGATTTCAAGAAAAAGAGAAGAATAGAGAATGTTTTTTATTTTTTTATTTTGTCGAAAATTTTAAATGAAAAAAAAGATAATTATTTAAAAATATCGTACTTTTTAAAGAATCTTACATTTGGCAGCGCCCGAGACAAATTGACGTTCGGGATATCTTTTGAAATGCAAAAATCCTCCCCTTAAACAAGATAAATAGTGTTACGCCAAAGTTGATTCATATAGGTGTATAGGTTAGGTTGAAATTTACTGCATCGTAGATTAATATATGTTAGGTTGCGTTTCAATGCATCGTCGATTCAATATAGTTAGGTTTTGCGTTTAAGTTGTTATAGTCTTTTATATGATATAGTTTTGTTATATGATACCAACAATAAATATATATATGAAAACAAAACCCAATACGTAACGTATTTTTACCCAAAACATTATTTATTACCATACTTAGCCAAGTTCATCGGCAGCACTTAAAGCCGTTTTCTTTCTCATGCAAAATCAGCGTTTTCACTTACTTTGTCAATTAATTTTCAACACTTTCATATTTCGTATCTTAATTAATTGCTAGTATACTATACTACTAATATATGAAAAAATAAATTAAAAAAAAAAACATTTATCTACACCATGAAACAGAGAAGGTCCAAGGAGGCACCACAAAAAAAACAAGTCGGGAAATTTAAATGCTCACACAAAATTCATGTCCTAGCAACGAACTCCTTGTGCTACGAGGGTGTACCAGTGGCGGTGGTATGCGAGTGGTCAACTACTACTAGTAACGAGATAGTGCGCCAACGTCACGCCGCAGAGATAGAGGGTAAATTGAGTTAGAAAGTAGTGGACAGTTTATTAGTTTCTCAGCCTTACTCAACTCTATCCAAAAGAAGGGTGGAACCGGAATTCCTCAAATGTGAGAACAGTATTCCATACAAGGGCGAATAAGTCCCTTATATAACTGGAGTTAAGGAAGAAAGAATTCCAGCAACCTCAACAAAGCTCCCAGCTTTTGAGGCCACCTTGGCACCTTTATGATGTGAGGTTTCCAAGACAATTTGTTGTTAATGTTCAGACCAAGAATGTATATGTTGTTCACTGGTGAGACGTTAGGGCCATCGAAGGAGGTAGGGAAATTGGGAGGGGTTAGAGAGAGAGAGAGAGAGACTGAGAAAATGAGAGAGAGGGAGAGGGAGGGAGAGAAGATAGAGGGAGGAGGGAGAGGGAGAGAGAGAGAGAGGGAGAGAGAGAGAGAGAGGAGAGAGAGAGAGAGAGAGAGAGAGAGAGAGATGTGGAGTTGAGTTTCAAAGATTTATATTTCACAAGGTTGGTGCGACCTCACCGTTAAATCACATCCAAATCAGCAAGAATAGAATCGGAAAGAGCATAAGAACAGGAAATAAAGAGACAGTAAGAAGCTAAATGGGCCTATCGAGACTGTCCCAGTCAAGCAAAATTTTATCAAACATATACCTATGCACAAATACACCGTAGGCTCATCAATATCCTAAACCAGGGGTGGCCAACCCTTGGCGCATGCGCCAAACGTGGCGCATTAGATGATTATAAGTGGCGCGTTGCTGCGGCTACTTTTTGGCAGATTTTATATTTTAACTGGGCTACGTCATGCAGCCTATTTCTTACGAATTTATTTAATGAAAACTAAAAATTCATTTTATTTCCAGAAATTTGTTAAATCTGGCAGATATAAAGAAGTTATGTAACAAATATCGTTTATGCAAATTTTTTTTAATGTTAGCTCGGACTCTAATATTAAATTATTTTCCGCAAAAACCATATTTGATACATCGATTTTAAATTACCTTGTAATAAAACATCGTCAATGATCATCAGTTGAAATTTTGTGTTTATCAGTGATAGTGAGGCAGTGTTCTCTCATATTATTAAAATATTTGCAATGATATGTTCCTTCTCAATACGGAAGTAAAATGAATATAGTTCCGATTTTTTATCAAAGAATTGTAAAAAATATGAATTTATAGAAGAGAAATACATATTTCTGTGATTTCTTTACGTATATAATATATTATATATTATATATATATATATATATATATATATATATATATATATAATCTATTAATATAGCATATTATATATGTATGTGTAACATATACACTATATATATATATATATATATATATATATATATATATATATATAATATATATATATATATAAATGATATTATACTTTCTAGGTTATATATTTATATTATATATTGTATTTTTATATATATATATATATATATATATATATTATATATATGGCGCATTCTAACTCTCTGTGAAAAATTTGGCGTATTTATGCAAAAGGTTGGCCACCCCTGTCCTAAACAAATGCCAATATAATATATACACCACTACTACCAAAAGCAAAAACTATAGCTAAGGTACATGCTAACCCCACTACAACACAGGAAAAAAAGTGATATCAAAATTCAAAATTCTATCAATCAAAGGCTCAATGATGAATTGTTTTATCTAAGGAAATCGCAAATATATTTCATTTGATATGATATTATTTCTAAAAGAAAGCTATATAAATTGTTAATGATAATTTTTAAATTAGATTTTAATCTTTAACGAAACTCCTGAATTTACTATTTAACAATAACGGAAAAAGGAAGGAACTGCTTCATTTCGCGTATAAAATATTGATACGCGGTACTATGATTTAATTTTCATCAAACTACTGCATATGACATACTTTATATTGCATATGATATACTTTTTTTTGAAACGCGATGCCACGAAGTTGTTTATATAAAAGTTTGTAATGGTAAAATATCTAATTAATATATTTAAAATAATTACCTATAAGACATTTTAAATTTTTTCCTTTTTAATATTTTACATTTTTTAAATTAAAAATGAGAAAAATTATAAGTAAAATATTTTATATTATATCATATTAATATTTTTTTTTCACCTTCGCTTTATTTAAAAGTTAATTTTAATGACGATAGAAATTAAGCTAACAAAAATGTTATTTTGTTAGTAAGGTCAAAATTCTCGGTTTGATACTACCAAGGCCGCATATATATATATATATATATATATATATAATATATATATATATAGAAATATTATTATTTTTTTTTATATCTTATATATATTTCTTATATATATTATATTTTTATATTATATAATACATATATATATTAAAAATATCACTAATATATTACCCTTTATACATGCAAACATAGGATATTATTTATTATATATATATATCTATGGTTGTATACTTTATATATATATATATATATATATATATATAAAGAAATTTTTTAATTTCTTGTGAAAGTTAAATATAACAGGTAATTGGTTTTACTTTGTCATTATATGTTGGTAAGAAATAAAATATGTAATAATGAAATAAAAATTTATATCATTGATATTTTAATCACAATGACTTAAAATTTTCACTTATGAGAGGAACCGGGGTTGATTTAAAACTTTATGTCAACTTGATATAAAAAAAATTTCTGTGAAGCTTTAATAGGTTTGTCATACCGGTAGTTACAAGATGCATTTTTACCTTAATAACTAACTAAAAACGCTCCAATTTGGATTCGTCAAAATATACTAAATGATGCCCAAACCATCCAAATACCTATCCAATCCTTTCTTAAATTTTGCAAGTGAGTCACACTCACAACCTCCTGCGGTAAACCATTCTAAAAATTTACAACCCTATTACTGAATGAATATTTTCTTACATCAAGATTACATGTCATCTTAATTTTCTTATTATGTCCTCTATTCTCCCGTTAGTGGTCTACTATAAAGAAGATTTAAAATGAGTTAAAGAATTGGGAGTTGAGTTATCGGGGTAAGAATGAACAGTTATAGAAGTGCAGCTGAGAAGATCGTTGATATAAAGTAAGAATAAAGTTGGAGATAGAACAGAACTCTGAGGAACGTTACAATTAACAGGAATGGAAAAAGTGGTCGCACCATCAATAAACACCGATAAGGAACGATCTGAGAGAAAACTAGACAAGAGTAAACAAAGAAAAGGAGGAAACACAGAGGAAGGGAGTTTAAAGAGCAGTGACGCATGCCATATCCGATCAAATGCTTTGGATATATCAAGTGCCACCACATAAGATTCCTCATAGTCCCTAAGGGCAGAAGATCATAAATATTTTAAATGTAGACTTATTAATTTGGTAAGATTCTTTATTTTAATAATTTATCTGGTCAGGTTCTCATCCCAAAAGCTTTCTCATTTCTGGAATTCTGAACGTTTTCAAATTTTGGTTAGAAACTCTTGCAGATTGAATTCACTCTTCAGTTTTTTTCTCTGCTCTTCGTTAGTTTATTCTCTTTCTTTTCTCCCCTTCTATTTTCAATGCTATCTCCCACGATTGTTAATCAAATATAAAAATATTTATTACTATTATTATTATTATTATTATTATTATTATTATTATTATTATTATTATTATTATTATTATTATTATTATTATTATTATTATTATTTTCTTTTGTGATCAAACATTTATTTTCTATATATATCGCTCGTAAATACGTCGTAAAAAGGAATTGTATTTTAAATTATATATATATATATATATATATATATATTATATATTATATATATATATCATATAATATATATATATATTATATATATATATATATAATATTATATATGATAGATATATAGTTATATATAATATATATATATATATATATATATATAACGTATATTTATATATTTCAGTCATTTATAATATCGTCTGTCCGTCTTAATTTTGGTCTTTTTTGTGGACGTTTCCTATCACGTGGAATCTATTCAAGGATTGTTTTAGTTCATCTATTTTCTGTTAATCGGGCAACATAACCTGCCCATCTCCACTTTAATCTCTTTACACTGCCCATGATGTCAATTACTTTTAATTGTTCCCTTATCCATTTGCAGGTCTTTAGATCGCGCTTAGTAATGCCGAGTAGATTTTGTAATGATTTAGCGGTTAATGTCCATGTCTCACTACCATAGGTCATAATAGCTAGGATGCATTAATCGGATACTTTCCTTTTTAGGATGCATTAATCAAATACTCTCCTCTTTAGGCAAATGGGGAGATTATTTAAAAAAAATTACATTTAGCTTTGTGTGTAGATGTGTGTGTGTGTGTGTGTGTGTGTGTGTGTGTGTGTGTGTGTGTGTGTGTGTGTGTGTGTGTGTGTGAATAGCTTTCGTAACCAACAAGCCTTTGATTTGAACATTTGTCGCTTATTAATTACGAAGTAGCTTATAAAAATCTAGACCAAGATCGACATCAAAAACGTGGGGAACACATACACGGATACCAATCTAGTTTCATTTACAACAAACAAAATTTTCATCATTAAGCATCTGGTTCTGAAAATACATTATTAACAAGACTATAATTTAATAATTCTAATATTTAAACAAATATAATAAAATAAACATATTTAAATGATTATATGCCTGGAAAACATATACAAATTTAGTAATTTTCATGACCGAATACATTGTTTTCGATATTGCTTTTGTTACTTTTAAATAACACGCAATTTTTAATTATTCGTTACCTGAAATATTTCCAACGTTGCTAAACCGTTATCTTGATCGTCTCAATAGCTTATATTTTGCTCTTCATTATTTTTCCTTTGTTTTTTTTGGCACTCACTATAAAAATGCCTCTCCCTCTCATAATCTGCCTGCAAAATGCTTAAGAAAGACCTGCAAGGCACCTTTTAAAATTGAACATTCTATCAAGTTTCAATCCTCCCTTCGCTTTGCAATTGCATAATTACAGTATTATAAAACCTAAAGCTTTAATAAAACACTAAATTATTTATTGAATCTCTAATCTTTGATAAACGTTAATATTCCCCCATTTTCCGAAAATTTGTTAACTCTATTGAACCCTTTCGATGAAACAAAATAAAAATATAAAAATTTCTTTTCCCTTTTACACTTAAAAGTAAATGTAAGCTCAATTCTACTGTCATTTAAAAAAAAAATATTTGTAAAAACCTTTATGAATTGTTCTCTGAGCTTTGAGAATAAGAAATGTTATTTTATTCTTTCTTACTTTTCGAAAACAAAAGTTTTTTTTGTGAAATCACACTTTTTCCTTCCTCTAAATTCAACTATATTGTAAACGGCATTTTTACATTTCTTTTCATGGAATGCACTTTTGCGTGCCTTCTTTGACCTATCTTTATTTCTCCTAGGTTTAGAGAAAACTTTCTTTCTGCAAAATGCGCTTTTCTCTCTCTTCGTTTTTTTTTTGTTAACCATTTTGGTAGGACTTTCTTTATAGGATATTTATGCATTTCTCTGAACACCCTTTTTAAAAGACAATTCTAATTTATGGACTTTGTCTTTACTTTCTTCAAAACCTTTTCTAGACTTTTTTTAAAGACAATTTTCTTTTGTTTTCATTTATCGAGTTATTCTCTCCTCATACCATCTTATGTTTGAACACTTTGTCTTTATTTTCTTTGAAAAATAGTTACCAGCTTATTCTCTTTTAAAGGTAAATTTTTTCTTTCTTTATATAAACTATGCAAACTCCCCTTTAATTGTTGGCATTCATTTTGCGAGAGCCTATCTTTAAAAGTTTTCTCTTTACTTTCAGGAACCTCAAACTTTTTTTCATAATTTTCCTTGTATTTGAAAGAGATTTCTCTGTTTTAGTTTCGACAATAAAAGCAGTTGACATGTTTTTCTTTAAATTTTCCTTTAAAATAACATTTTTAAAAAGCTGATGTAAATTACTTTCAAAATTCACGCTTATGAACGCATTCTTTATCTTTGCCTTCTCAAAATCCGTACAAATATGATTGTTATAAAAACTTCATTTTAGAAAGTATACTCATTTCTTTCATATCTTCCAAATCTATGCCTCTTGTTCCTGTTTTTATTTCTTTTATATCAGGTTTAAACTCCGTCTTGTCTTTATGTTTCTCATTTTGTTTATTAATACCCTCAGTTGCAGAAATTTCTTCTTTTACAGCAACTACGGATTTTAATTGTGTCTTAATTATTCTAGTCTCAAGTTATGTATCTTTCTCATTTTCTTTTTCTTTGTTTTTTGGAATTTGGGGCGATAAGGCTTTTAATGTCATTTTCTACCAATATAGATTTTTCTTTCTCTTCTTTCTCTATAGCTTTATCCTTTTCTGCTTTTGCTTGTGCAGTTTTTAATTTTGTCTTATTTGATTCATTTTCTTGTTCCTTTCTCATTTTCCGAAATATTTAAGAATTTGTAAATTATTTTTATCACATTTTGAAGTTTTATTATATCTTCTATAAGACTTATTCCAATTTCCTCTATGGATTTCTTTAAGCTTTGATCTTTTATTTGTTGCAGAGTAAAAAATATTATTATACCTCAAAATTTTATAACACAAATTCAATTCGAGGAGCTTCCTCTCTAGAACCTTTCTATCTTTACTTTCACTTGTGAACATATTAAAACTTTCATCGTTGATTTCCTTTATTAAATTTGTTATTTTTATTATATAAAATGAATTTTGAATATATTCCGTCAATTTAGAATCCATTGTTATTTTTCTTATTTGTACCAAAGTCAAAATGATTTACTCAAAGCTATTCAAAGCTAACATGAAATATTCCTTCTATTAATTTTATTTAAAATATTATACAAACTTTATTGGTTTTCTAGATTATATATATATATATATATATATATATATATTATATTATATATATATATATATATTATATATATATATATATATATATATATATATATATATATATATATATATATATATATATATATATATATATATATATATATATATAATTATTAATCCTATTTAGAATTGCATAAAAAATATTATAATAACTTTACCCAAAATTTTATAACTATCCCATTTCAAACATCATGTTTTCTCTAGCTTATAGAAAACCATTTTGAACGGCATACTATTTAATTTTAATTTAATTTAAAATTTAAATTCTCTTAATTTACTATAAAACTTTAATATTTAAATGTTAAACTTTAAATAAAGTTTAACATTTAAATATTAAAAGTTAATCATGGATTAATTTTATTAATATTCATTTTTGAATCTATTAATTAATTAAACTTTAATACATGTAAATTGCATCTATCCGAAAAACCTTTTGCAGCAATAATAAAAAATAAAAAATGTTGCAACTGCTTTTGTTATTTTCTTTCTATGTTTGTAAGCAGAAATACTATAACATAAGAGTTACCTATTTAATTTTTGCTATATTTATTTCGCAACTCATTTAATGAATTTTTAGTTTTATTTTATAAACAAAACCTTAAAAAAAGAATTTAAATATGTGAAGGAAATTATTTAGCCTTTGATTTCTCTGACTTTTTCGTTCACGAATTTGTGTGAAGTCACTTCATACCTTGAAGACTTTGTAACTTTAAATTAACTTTATTATTTCAACACTATTTCTTTATTCATTTTACATTTATTTAACTTTGTTTATTGCTTATTTAAATACATTATTCACTTTATCTAATTCTATATCTTTTTCCAACTGAACAATTTAATTATTATTATTTTACTTATAAGCGACTTTGGCTTCTATTAAAAAGTAACATTTGGCATCTTTAATGGTAAACTTGCCTTGAAATTTCCCTTAGAATAAACTTAAACCTATTTATTTTAATTATCACTTTAATTAATTGCACTTTAATATTTTTAAAAAAAAGTTATTTTAAACTTTGTTTTAATTTTGCATTTAAATAATTTAAACCTGCAAATTCTTCACCATGTTTTTCTTGTTTGTCTGATTGCTTGAAGGGAAAGGAAGAGATAGGAACAGCTGCCCTGCCATGCCCTGCGATCTAAGCTGCAACATATCGTCTTCTTTTCCTTTCTGCAGACAACTTTTTTCTTGAGATGACTTTGCAGGAATTCGTTCTTTTTTTTTTCTTCCGAACTAATCGCAGAACTGTTAAAGAACTCTTCTTTTTATCCCAAATATATCTCAGATCTGTGAATTACTTTCGTAACCAACAAGCCTTTGATCCGAACATTTGTCGTTTATTAATTACGAAGTAGCTTAAAAAATCTAGACCAAGATTGACATCAAGAACGGGGGGAACAGAGACACGGATACTAATTTAGTATTATTTACGGCAAAAAAAAAAAAAAACATAATTAAGCATCTGGTTCTGAAAATACATTATAAACAAGACTATAATTTTACAATTCTATCTAAACAAATATAATAAAATAAGCATATTCAAATGATTATATAGCTGGAATGCACAGACAAATTTAGTAATGTGCATGAGCGAACACATTGTTTTCGTTATTACTCTTGTTACTTTTAAATAATATACAATGTTTAATTGTTCGTTACCTGAGATATTTCCAACGTTGCTAGACCACTATTTTGATCGTCTCAATAGCTTATTTTATGCTATTCATTATTTTTCTTCGTCATTTTTGGCACTCACTATAACAATGCGCGGCACCGCCTTGGCATTGAACATTCCATCGAGTTTCAAGCTTCCCTTCACTTTGCAATTGCATAATTACAGTATTATAAAAACTAAAGCTTTAGTAAAACATTAAATTATTTATTTAATCTCTAATATTCGATAAACAGTAACAATATATATATATATATATATATATATATATATATATATATATATATATAGCTTCAGATCATAGAAATGTTTTGTATGTATATATATATATATTTTATTTTTTATTATATATATAAATATAATATATATATATATATATATATATATATATATATATATATATATATATATATATATATATATAATATATATATATATATATATATATATATTATATATATATATTATATTAATTATATATAATTGAACGACCTCGTGCGCAGGAAGTTGAAGTTCGCCGTCTCTCTACGGAGGACGCTGGTTAAATTCCTCCGCGTAGCAAGTTGGAGTTTTATTCTACTGGGGGCAAAGATATTAAAAACTCGACTGCGAACTGGTTTGGGATAGCCGGCCTTAAAGTTCGATTTCCTGTGGTCCCCCCGTGTTACATTAGGACATTAGGACATTAGGAATATAGAGACAGTAAAAGGCCACATGGGCCTATCGAGACTGTCCCAGTCACCAAATACGAACAAATTGCTCATGCAAATCCACAAGCACCCTAACGGGCTTGTCAAATTTGTTGTAACTACAAATCCACAAATTTGGCTTAGTCCAAAACTAATGATATATAAATATGATACCTCAAACCATCCACATGCATTATAACTAAGTTATGGTCACAAACATGCCATCTAACAATAACTGCTATAACTAAAACCCGCCAATTTGGCTTCGCATATATTATATGATACCCAACTCCATCCATAAACGAATCTAACGGTTTCTTAAAATGTTGGCAGATCGAGTCACACTCAACAACCTCCTCTGGCAGACTATTCCAAATTTAACAAACCCTATTACTGAATGCCAATGCTTTCTTATATCAAGATGGCATGCTTTTCCTTCTTAATTTTCTTATTATGCCCCCTGGTCACCTGTCCATGTTTTCTATGAAAAATTTATTGATCTCTATAATTATCAAAAGATGTAAATATTTGTAGACTTGTATCATGTCGCCTCTGAGAAAATCGCCCTTCTACAGAAAACATTTCCTAACTCGCCTTCGCCTCTCCTCTTACCCAACACCCTCAAACCCAAAATCATCCTTGTTGCTCTACGTTGCCACTCTCTCTAGCATATCTAAGTCTTTCTTTAAATAAGGGGCCCAAACTTGTGCACAATCTCTATTACTGGCCTAAACATAGCTATTATACAGCATCTTATATTAAACTTCCTTGCTCTTGTAAACAACATTGCGATTTATTATGCCAGCATCTTATTAGCTTTATTTCTAGCTTCCAAATACTGATTAGCTACTTTTAAATTACTGCTTATAATCACACCTAAATCTTTTTCTTGGTCCACAGACTCAAGCCACTCCCCATTCATTTAGACTTTAAAAGCTTTAGATAAGGTTCCCCTAGGTGAAGAACCTTTACACTTTTTACTATTAAAATTCATTTGGCACACTTATCTGCCCACCAAGAAGTTTATCAAGATCCATTTAAATCTTTATGCATCCTTTACTATTCCTAACTGAGGTTGGCAATTTTGTAATCATCTGCAAACTTAGAAACCTTGCATTTAAGTCCCTGGTCTCAAATTCCAATTTTATATATATGAGGAACAATAGTGGCCCCAGCACTGAACCTGTGGGACACCACTCTTCACTATTTCCCATGATGATTATTCCCATTTAGTTGTACCACTGTTTCTTTTCGCAACCACTCTTTAAATCCTAACATGTACCACTACACCATACACATTGCAATACTTTTTCAATCAGCCTTATGTGGGGAACGCTTATCAAAAGCTTACTAAAGTCTAAATAACAATATCAACTGGATTTCCTCGGTCGATCAGTCAGTAATGTATTCCATAAATTCTCAAAAGGTTTTGTCTGACATGACGCTACCCTTTCTGAAACCGTGCTGGGGTCATAAAATACCTTGTTATCTTCTAAATATTTCTCTATATGAACCCTTTCATTAACTTTTCCACAAACCTTTACAACCAGAGATGTTAATGCTAACTGGCCTATAATTGTCCCAAATCTTCGCTTATACTTTCTTATAAATAAGGCACAACATAATGCCATTTTTCCAGTCATCTGGTACCTCACAAATGTTATAGATCGCTTAAAAATACAGTGTAACAGTGCCTTTGCAATGCTGGTACTGATGCCCTTTTCAGAATTCTACCATATATACCATCAGGGCATGCAGCTTTACTTGGGTCAATAGATCTAATAACGTTTTATATCTTTTTTAATAATTCTAATTTTTTAAGTCCCTTTTTGTTACATGCAAACAAGAACTATTAGTCTCCCAACTATTATCTAATCTTTCCTCAGTAAACACTGAGCAAAATAAGCAATTGAAAATGTTGACCATTTCCTTATCTGAAATAACCACTAAATTTTCATTCAAATTTTAATTTGGACCAATTGTCCTATTCCTTCTTTTTAATTTATAAAAGCCTAAAAACTTCTTAATTCTTAATTATATTGTTTATTTCAAATTAATTTCTGCTCTCTCTTTGCCTAACACTTATTGATTGGTTAAGTTCATTTCTATTTTTCGCTATAATTTCCTAAATATCTTCCCTAATTACTACTTTGAATATTTTTACCAACATCTGCACTTTCATTATTTTCTCTCTTATCTCTCTATTCCACCAAACAGGTTTTTCTCTTTGCCAACCCTAATGGGTTTATCTTTAAACATACTGATGAATTATTCATTAAAATTTGCTTAAAATGTTCCCACTTGGATAAAACAGTTTTTTGGTCTTTAAAACTCTTTATCCAGTTAGTTGTACTAAGCATGTCTGAAAATTTGGAAAAATCGCCATTTCGGAAATCTAAGATGCTTAGTATATTAACTGGCAATTTGGGCCCAGATATTACATTCATATTAAAATCTAATTATTTATGGTCACTTAAGTCCTAAATTCTCCTCAACTCTAACTTCATCACCATACTTTCATCGTTAGTTATATTAAGTCTAGTAGTGCATCGTATCTGGTGGGTTCTTGGACCATCTGGGTCAAAGTTATCTAGTATACAATTTATGAATGCAGAACTACTATGGTCCATATTAGACAAGGAAATCCCAATGAATGCCAGGAAAATTAAAAATCACCCATTACTGACTAATACCGTTTTGGTCCCCCCGTATTACCCCCTGCATAGGGGATAAAGCACGTTACAATGTAAGTTAAAAGGTTATATATATATATATATATATATATATATATATATATATATATAATATATTATATATATAGTATATATATATATATATATATATATATATATATATATTAATACTATATATATATATATATATTATATATATATATATATATATATATATATAATTTTTTTTACAGATAAACACCACCGCTCATGGGCAGAGTCCTAATCAAGGAGGGGTATACTCAATCAATTAACGTCTGAGCCAGACGCAGCCAAGCCCAAGGAGAGAATAACTCACATTCTCCCACCCGCCCAGTTGTGAACCTGGGACACTAGCTTTTTTTGGCGAGTGCTCTACGTCTACGTCTCTACGAGTTTGGTGAGTGCGAGAGTTAAGCCAAGGTTTGTTTGTTTTATTTGGATGGAAAGAATATGGAATTTACGCCTCCATGCCAGAGAGAGTCTCCTCGGTTATGCATTCTGCACATTCTTGGGGATCTCTCCAACGAAAGCAGTAGCCATTCCATGAGAAATCAAAGAAGTACGACCGCAAATCCTGCCAGTTTGCAGGACCGAAGGGCCAAAAATCGCTTCCTCGCCGTAGGAAACCTTGAAGAAATAAAAGTTACAGATAGGAATTTGATCGGAGTTACCCAGAGCATTAAAAAATTTAACAGAGGAGAAAGGAGAAGGATTGAAAGTTAAGAAAAGGTCTAAGAGTTTTGGGTTCATCTCCATGACGATCAGGGATACGAGTAGGGAGCTGCAAGAGCTGCTCGAGGTCATTCTGGACAGGGAAATGGTAAGCAAGTTAAAACTGTATCACGAGAACCAGAGGAAAACCACTGGCGGTAATGAACATTGAAACCACACAAAATGATGATTTCTGAGAAAGGGGAAGAAAGGAGAATGTCTGTCAAAGAATTTAGGATAGTCAGTAAAATTAGACGATAAATAGAGAGAAGAGAGAGGAATTTAGTTGCAGATTGACATGAGAGCTTATGAAATAGAGTAGAATATTCAGAAGACTCCAAATTAGAAACAGAAGAACAGATTACATCGCTGCGTACATAAGCGCCACATCCGCATTTGCCTCAAAATTGAGGATAGAGACAGTAGGATGGAGCAGAGTATGGTTTTCTATGAGAGCAATAAAGCGCTTATGTTTCGGTTAAGAGCAAGAGATGTGGCCTAGAAGAGATTTGGTGTTCGACAAAGTGGAAATTGAAGAAAAGGTCGCGAAGGTTCGAGAATTTAATGAATAACGAGTACTGCGCACCAAAACAGGTCGGCAATTCTGTGACGGGACGAATCCCACCACGGGAGGCCCTCATCTAAAGGGGGGATTGAGGGAGGGCTTCATGAAGGAATATCTTTAGAAGCCCCAATTAGCTTCTCCGAGGACAGTTGTGTCATTGCCATTTCAATATATATATATATATATATATTATATATATATATAGTATTATATATTTTTTTAGAAACATATATATATATATTATTATATAAATTATATACATAAATATATATATATATATATAATATATATTAATTTATATATATATATATATGATTTTGAAATGACCTGATCTTTGATATCGATCTCTGATCTTAAGAGAATAAAAAAAAATATATTTTGGATGAACAAAAAAGGCAACAACAATATTTCACTTCAGCTTTAATGCATTTCGACATTCCTTCATTCCATCATTCTTCATTTTCTCGTTCATTCAATCCATTCATCATTGACAAAAGGATATATTTTGGATTCTTTTCATTCTTTTTAAATTTAATCTTTTAGAAATAAACTTTCATTACATGCAATACAATAACATTGATGGGTTTTATTAATATATATATATATATATATATATATATATATATATATATATATATATATATATATATATATATATATATATATATATATATATATATATATATATATATATATATATAATTATTTTTATTTTATATTTATTTATATATTAAAAGTGCTCCGGTAGCTCAGTGGTAGGGCACTTGCCTAAAAAGCAAGGTCGCAGTTTCACAACTGGTCGGTGGGAGAATGTGAGATATTCTCTCCTTGGGCTTGGCTCCGTCCTGCTAGGACGTTAATTGAGTACACCCCCCCTCCTTGATTAGGGCTTCAGCCCGTGAGCGGTGATGTTTAATACTGTAATATATATATATATATATATATATATTATATATATATAATCTATATATATATATATATATATATATATATATATAATATATATATAATATATATAGATATATAAATATTACAATGTATTTATATTAATGACTATTATATATATATATATATTATATATATTATATATATATATATATAGTAGTCTTAATTATATTTATATATGTAATATATATATATATATATATATATATATACGCTCTTTGAAAAGCATTATACTAATAATATTAGATTTTATTTTTTATTTTAAAGCAAGAAAATAAGATGCATTGATGTAGGTCTTCTTTACACCTTTGTAAATTTATCTGAAATTTTTTTATAATCCGTATCTTATTATTTTAACTTGTATTAATTTCAAATTTTCTTATTCAAAATCTGTGATTCATATTCAACTAAATACCTAAAAGTGGGGGAAAAAAATTAAAAAATTGATGACTGGGTCAAAAAATCTGAATAAAAATTGGCACACTTTTATTCACACGCAACACTAATTCAATAAAATATATTTTAAGGTAAAATTTTAAATATTGGCAAAAAAAAAATAGGGTCTAAATATAGCCAAGAAGGTAGACTCCCAAAAATAGCTCTTCATTCACCCCTTCGGTGGTGGAGTTGGTGCCGTCACGGAATTATCGGCTTCTGCTGCAGTTACACGATCTTCTTTCCTTGTCAATTTCTGCAACATTCGACTTCTTTAATCTAATTTTTACTTTGTCGAAAATCACTCTTAAGTCAAACCTTCTTTGCATCTTTGATGATTCCGGAGTTATTACTCTTTCTCGACTTACTCCCCCCACCCCCAAGTCATTTATGCATGACATTGTAACTTCTTTTAAAGACATTATTTCCGCTCTTTTTCTAAGCTTAACAGTAAGAAGGTTTATGGTTTTAATGGTATTCCTCTTGTGATTCTTAAAACCTGTGCTCTATCACTCCACTTCAACTTTTATTTCCAGCTGAAAACGTTCGTTTATTCATTCTCTAACTATGGCCCTAAATCATTAGCCTGAATTCTTTGCAAAGTTTTCGTATTTATCCTTTAAGGAAGATATAGAAAAATTTTTTTTTTTTTCTATTTTTATCTATAATGGTTAGTACTTCAATTGAGAGGAAAGTTATACTTTCTACTTCTTTCTCTTATTTCTGATTCTTGGTCCTCTGCTCTTCGGCATTTCAGTGTGTCGTTTGCTGCGGTGCTGCGGTGACAGACCCATCGAGTCTTCGATAAAGTCTGGCACAAAGCTTTGATTACCAAACTTCCCATTTTTACGGAATCTATTATTCTCTATGATACCTTTTTTTGATTACTTTTTCGATCGTTTTATACCAACTGCTCTAGACGGTCACCATTTTTACTTTAAATATATTAAAATATTGTTCTTCATGGTATATTCTCTTTTCCCAACCCCGAACTCTTTTACTACTTCTCGTCAATGATGTTCTGTCTCTGATAGTGTCTCTTGATCACTTATCCCCTCTTACGCTGACGATTCCACCCTTCATTCGTTTTATTTTGAAAGAAGTTACACTCAAGATCAAATAGACGCTGATGTGAGGACGGTCTTGGGGAATCTGAATTCTAATTTTTCTTACATCTTCATTTGGGGCTGAGAAAACGTGGTTGTTTTCAATGTCTCAAAACCTGAGTTAATTCATCTATCTAAAATTCATAACTCAAACCTTATCCTTTTCTTGCTTATTCTTCGCTTTTTCTATTCTCTTAATATTTCTTTAAATTACATAATTTCTCTCTTTAAACGGGTTTCAGAGCGTCAGACTCCGAAGCGTCTTAAGCACTTAATTTGCTTGTTCTGTATTGGGGAGTTGTTTGTCCTCGTATGGAGTAGGACCGCATATGTGGATGGTTCCACTCACGCAACCCT